>JASPKZ010003374.1:0-59892 GCA_030220185.1 Diploptera punctata | reverse complement strand
CATTAAAATTTTCAACTTTCTCGTCTACAGTTCTAAGTGTCCATATATTGTTCCAAGGTAGTTTTGCAGCGTCATCAATTAATTGCGCATAATTTATATGTTTCAAGTCTCTGTATGTTACAAGTCTAGGTCTACGTTTAGAGCAAAGGAGTGAATATTCAATGTATATTAAGTCATGTGCAGAGATGCCTGGAGCTTCTATCTGTCCACTAGTTATAACTTTTTGAGGATTATTTGTTATAATTAAGTCTAGTAGTGTGTCAGAATACCTAGTATGATGGGTTGGTTCTGAAGGCAGTATTGTCATATTGCATGACTGGAACATTGTCTGTAGTTGTATAGTGTTGTAAGAATTTGTGGCTAATAGGTTCGTGTTGAAGTCTCCTAGTACAATTACATGTTCATAAGATGGTATCAGATTTTGGAGAACTGTTTCAATATCATGCAGGTGACCGACATTTGGGGGCTTATAAACTACTCCTAATAAACATTTCTGCATTTTCGCTCTAATTTCTATAAATAGGTATTCGGGTCGAGACGAGTATTCACTAGGCGAATGGGATACAATTTTCGGTTGTAGATCGGAACGTATACACATCGCCACGCCGCCTCCATTTTTCCCGAATCTGTCATTCCTAATCAAGATGTAATTTTGCATGTTTACAAGAGAAGAGGGAAGGGTATTTTTCAGCCATGTTTCAGAAATTAAAATGGCATGCAGATTTAGTGTTGAAAATATAGTTTGGAATTCTGAGAAGTGGGACAAGAGTGACTGTGCATTACAATGTGTTATTTTACATGGACTGCCAGAACGATCCCGACAGTTTCGGAAAGAACCTGGAAAAGAAAATAACTGAGAAAATAAACCACAAACTACAGGAAATAATGGTAAACTGGAGTATGAGCGTCAAACATTTAATTCAAAATGAAATAAAAACCGCGACACAGCATAATGAAATTAAAAACGCAAACAAGAAACAGTAGAAGAAGAACAGTCCCACCCCTCCATAGAACGAAACGAAGACCCGATATCATTCAACAGAGAAGAGGCTCCATGGACAGAGGTTGTGTAAGAAGAAGGCGTGTACCTAAGACGCAAACTATCCAGACACCTACAATCATCGGCACCAATACAGCCCTAGAAACACACACAACAGCAGCTGGAGAGGAACTACAAGCGGCATGCCGTAGAGCCTGGCTGTATATCGGACGCCTTCACCAAAACACGACCCGTGAGAAGGTAGAAAAACACCTGAGAAGACTGGAGGTCACAGAAATCCTGGAATGCGAAGAAATCCAATCGAGAGGTTCCTTGAAAGCATTCAAAGTAGGAATACCACTCAAGGACCTACAGAAAATCACCAGCCCAGAATCATGGCCGGAGGGGGTAGTAGTCAGACGTTATCGTCTTTTTCGCTCCCAAAGGCAGGGGGCAACACTGCCACAGTAATGGTACCAAAAGTGACGTCATGAAAATAATGTTGTGGAATGTAGAAGGGCTGAAATCTGTTATTGACATGACCCCCCTATGTACACTCCAAGATAATGACATTTTATTCTTCACAGAAACACTCAGCACAGAAGACATAAACATAACTAGTTTCTACGGAATCCATTCCCCAGCTAAGAAAGGAGAAAGAGGACGACCTTCAGGGGGTCTAAGCTGCTACATAAAACCCCACCTGCAACCCCTCAGAGTAACCGATTGTACAGACAGCACTCTTACGATAGTCACTAGAAGAGCGAACATCGTTGGCGCATACTTCACTCCTAACACCGACCCGAGGTCATCATCGATGAGTTAGGAAGGGCACTAGAAAACACAGAAGATAGCAAACCTACTTTCCTGGTAGGCGATCTTAACTGTAGAATAGACAAATGGGACACAAAAACACAAGCGGTTACCGACTTTCTTTTGGACTACGGGCTAATCCTGTTAAACCAGGAAAAGGATTACACATATGTGGCACCAAACGGGAGGAGCACAATCGACCTGGTCTTCACGAACGGTCGAGGTGACGCTGAGGTGAATGTGGAAAATGTCACAATTAGGAAACACCTCCCTGTTATAACAAAATTCCATGCCAGTGCAGGAACACAAGAACCATTAGGCACATATTTCAAACCGTCAATTTCAAGATACATAGACGAAGAAAGATGGGAAACAAACAAAGCAGAGCTACCAAAAATAGTGGAAATGATGAGGCAGGGGAACTTAGACGAGGCAACTGCTGCTCTGAATGACATAATCACACACTCCACCAGAGAACTGCCCAGATTGAAACGCACCGCGAAGCCATGGTTCGACGAAGATTGTTACGTAATGAGGCAAAGGACACTACAACTCCTCCATGCTGCTAGGGAACACGGAGGTGATGCACTGACAGAGTACGCCGTAGAGCGTGGGAAATACAAATGCCTACTAAAGGAAAAGAAATTAACATACGACCTCCTCGTAGAACAGGAACTAATTGCTGAGGCGGAAATGAAACCTTACAAAATCCTAAGGTCCTCGAAGAAGAACAGATCGAGCCCCCTCGTAAACATGGAGCGATGGGAATTGCACTTCAGCAACCTCCTGGGAGAAAGGAACAAAATGTCCAACTCCTTCTCACTACATGCGGAACTCAATCAAACCTCGACCCCCATCACAACAGAAGAAGTCACTCAACTAATCATGAACGGAAAGAACAAAAAAGCGGCCGGCCCAGATGGAATATATGCTGAACACCTGAAAGACACAGTCCGAGACCTGGCGGAACCGCTAGCGTGCCTTTTCAGAGAATGTTTCAAGAATAATTCAATCCCAAAAGAGTGGAGGAGCACACTGATAACTGTGCTTTACAAAGGCAAAGGACGAAAGGACGATCCAAATTCATATAGGGGAATAGCCCTGGAAAACGTCATGTTTAAACTTTTCAGTAGACTTCTACTGAGGCGAATTGAACCAAGATTACGTGCTATCATACCAATGAATCAATATGGCTTCACCCCGGGCAGATCAACGCTACACGTGTACATGAAATTATAAAAGAAATAACAACGACCTTGGCGCAACCCACCACCCCTCTGTACGCAATCTTCATAGATTACGCTAAAGCCTTCGATAGCATCAACAGGAATATACTCTTCAAAAGCTAGAAAGCGTACTAGGTAGGACTAGCAATGAACTACAAATAATCGCGTCTGTGCTAACCGCAAACTCTGTGGCTATACACGACGGCATAACTACGTCGAAAAATATCATCCAGACAAGAGGGGTACTACAAGGAGACCCGCTGAGCCCGATACTCTTTAACGTCATGACGGCGGACATCGGTCAGGTGATAGACACAAGGAACGTCAAACTCCTTATGTACGCAGATGACATGGCTATCCTCTCCAGGAGCTAGAAGACCTACAAGCAGCCATGGAGAAGATCAGGAAATGGGCACTAGAAAATTCAATGGTAATAATAGCTCAAAGACCAAAGCTATGAAATTTAGGAGAGGAGGAAGACTATCCAAGAGAGATCACCTCACATGCGACGGGTCAACTCTAGAATTCGTTAGCAGCTTCAAATACCTAGGAATAACACTACAGACCACCGGAACAGTATTCTCGATGCATATACAAGAGCGTGCTACAGCTGCCGCAAAAGCCATTTATGACATTCCAAAGTTACGAAACCTATCCCTACCAACGGCAATAGCATTATTCAACATCAAAGTTATACCGGTTGCCACTTATGGAATCCAGCTAATATGTACATATCTCACAGCCAAAAATTTCATGAAACTTGAAAGCATAAAAGCGAGATTCCTAAAACGGGCTCTTTCAATTTCAAAATTCACAAGACATAGCTATGCCTACATAATAGCAAAGGAGTCTTACTTCATAGAAGACATCCGAAAACACTTCGATCTACCAGAAACGCAGGCATACAAAACAGCAATCGAGGAGAGACAGAGAAAAGCCAGAGAGATTCCGAACGAAATCACGGAAACGGAAGCGTTAAACACAGACGAATGGAAAGGACCAAATTTTCGACTTCGCCACTTATACACACGCTTCGCCGCTCACGGCTTCCATGGCAAAATATGTCATAAACAAAGTTACCATGAACCTGAGGAGTCCTGCATCTGTAAACTCTGTAGCAAACCGTGCCCAAAGTATCACTTAGTGAAGTGCGAAAACAGAAACAAAACAATTCACGAATTAATAGCAAAATTGTAAACCATGTATATAATATTAGTGTACACATTGTGTTTAATAAATATATATATATATACAATGTGTTATTTTGAGTGTATTGCTGTTCAAAGAGAAACGTGATTTTAAAAGGTCTGAGGTGGAAGGGGTATGTTGAGATGGGGACAATGGAACTGTCAAAGACCGAAAAGGGGCTGCAGGTGCATTCCTTAAATATATGGTTGAAATGTTGCTAACTAAAACAAGAAAACCGTAAATATGAAATATCAATTGGTGTTTAGTATATGAAGTACAAAATTAAATTAATAAAAAAATAGATTATACACGAAAAAATGAAAAAAAAATGAACCCAGTAAATAATTAAATATTAATAGCAGTAAATTACAAAAAGTAACGAGTTTCTGAGTTGATAATTATCACTCTGACCTGAGATCTGATATATGATTTATTCGCTTTTTTCTGTCTCCTACCTTAACAATGATAGAACCATCTTGGGTCCAGACATTGGTTACGCCATGAATATTTATAGCTTCGCGAAGTAACTGATGCCTAGCACTAGTAAGGTCCTCACGAATCGTAATTCCACTGCCTTTCAAATTCTTTTTATTTCGAAACACCTCACTTCTCTTACGGTAGGACACAAATTTAACAATGACAGCCCTAGGTCGTCCACCATCTGTTTTTCTACCTACACGATGACTACGATCAATGTCACTGACCTGGAGACTAACATCAATTTCTCTGCTACCTGCAAGGCGATGGCATCTGTGTCTTCATTTTCTTCCTCCGCAATGCCAAAAATACGCACACACTGACGCCTTTGGTATTGTTCTAAGCTATCAATCTTAGATTCCAAAGTCACTATCTTGTTATCACGGTCCTGAATAGATTTCTGGAGTTCACTGATTAAGGCGTGACTTTGCTCCAATGCCACTTTTAATTCTATAACCGCCGCAGCAACAGTCTCCTTTATTATGTTGGCAACACTTGTCAGCATGGTAGCATCTTGTAGCGACTCTTGTAAGACACGCTTCACCACCTCTTCTATTTCCATTGAGTTATTCTTCTTGGGGCCCATCTTATGAATTTAACTTAGCCAAATTGTTTTATATAACACAAACTATCAGTTACGATGTTTTAAGCGACTTAGAATGTGTTCACACCTTCAAAATAATATGTTGGTCACGAGCGATACACAACACGTCTAGTCACTTTCCGCCATTAACTAAAAAAAAAAAAAAGTACTAATTTTGTTGTTGTAAAATGAAAATGCGGTGATTATATTTGATATGTGGATTAAATAAAGTAACTAAATTTGACATTTCATATTTTTTAAATCAGGTATCCGACCGGATACTAGCTTATTTTACGGATAAAACGTTTAAGCCGGTTATAGCAGATAGTTACCGGGTATCCGTTTCATCCCTAAAACCGACACCCATTTTTACATTATGGCCATTACATAATTGTTTTAATTTCATATAATGATATATACAATTAAATACTCTTGAAATGAAATTACTTTTTTTTATCTAATTAAAATATCCTTCAAATGAAATTATTTTTCACAGGTGTTGCCCAACGCCGCATTAGCAATTGATAAGTAAATAGGGGCCTATATATATATTAATATTAATATTAATAACAGGGAGTTAATTACTCAATATAAACATTTAACTAGATATGTTGTAAGATAAAGATATCTTATAACATATTATTGCGATCACAAAATTAAAATTGCAAGGATTACGAAAACAACATTAATAATATAATTCAACTAATTATTCATCAGTATTAAGATTATGTTATATTCATTAATAATTTTACAAGGCGACAGAAACACCAAGGGAGTTAAAATGTAAAAATATAATAAAACAGTATTGTGCTCTCACTAAATTTGTACGCATGATTGCACAAGTAACAAACCATGTTCACTTGCCGTAAAAAAAATCATGTTAGGAATGAAAACGTCTCTGACACTAACGTGACAGGTAACGAATCTAAAAGAAACTAAATGCCCAGTTTTCTATCATAAGTACCAGAAAACAATTATAACCGAGTCGTCTAAAAAAATAATTAACTTTTCCATCTCTTGAGATTCTAAGAAACAAAGTTATTATGTACACGTGAATGATATAGTAGGCTATAGAAATATTAAAGCATTTCATATCTGTTGTGAAATGAATTGTGTGTCTCCTAAGACACATGTGATTAATGAATAATATTTAGTGTAACATGTATTAAAAGTCCACCGCTGTGGTCTCGAAGTAGCGCGCTGCCTTGCCACGCAGCGGGCCCGGGTTCGATCCCCGGTCGGGGCAGTTTTTCTGGGTGAGGTTTTTATCGGGATTTTTCATCACCTGCAAGACAAATATCAGGAAAACTTTAAGGCCCAAACGGTCCCCGAAATAATATGGCCATCATCATCCACATCATTATCATTATTGTCATCATCACCATCCTTCATCGGTGTGGAAAGCAATGGGAAGCTACCACACCTACAATTCCCTAGTAAAGCTGCTGCAATCATAACATGAAAATGCTATGATTGCAGTGAAAGATCTGCCTTCGGGCAGAATTACTATGGGTGGATATATTAAAAAATCGTGATAATGGAGTGGGCGAAAGAACATAGGCTTGTTTTCGTAATGAGAAAAAATATAATTCTATTACTTTACTCTGTTTCGTGATCTTCATACCAAACATTTCGACCAGAAGCGTCCGCGATGTGCGCAACATTTAAAACATAATTTTAAGACTTAAAAAAAATGATCTCTCCGAAAAATATATTTTAACACTATATCAAACTTCTTTAAAACTTTAACTTCAATGCAAATTAGTTGATCCCGATTATAAAGTCCTTTCGCGTAAATGAACCCTGACGAAGAACCGGTGCACAAGACATACATAAAAAACTCGTCACAAGAATACCTACAAATTCTCATGTTACTGGGATCAATTAGAATGAAACATGATTCGGTCATGTACAAAAGTTTCTACTGCGTGAATAAATATTTCCTGGAGGTGACGTTTTGTTGGATCAATGTCGTCTCGTTTGACAAAAAAGTTCTTAATTTTTTTAATATTCTCTTAATAGGAACGGAAATATTTTGGAAGTGTTACAACATGTTTCTTCTATGGTCGTTGAAGACGTGTCTTGGGCACGAGTATTTTGTTACGTTTGTGTAATATTTGCGTTTTGAAATTCTAAATAAAATTCAGATATGTCAGTTACAGAATAAAGTCAGTCACACATCACATATTAGGTCATAACTTCGGTATTAATTGTGGTTTAGGTTTAGTTTTTTTTATTAGAACGTAACTTGAAAGCTCCAAACGGTATTTTGGAAAATTGAATTAGGATTGACATTTCAGAGAATGATGTAGATGAACATGTTAAGATGCATGATGAGTTGACAATTATGTCAGTTAGTTACACATACTTTGATAGATAATTTAAATAAAATTGTTTTCTTCAGAAGTTGTATATCTATGTACACTTTTAATCACACGCCTTTCCTCTATCATATCACATAGATAACACCCATAATTTCAATCAATTTTAATATTTATGCAAACATTTTGCTGCAAAAATGTATATACTAGCATTACATTAATGCATACAGTTCATTTTACAGATTAAATTGTTCTTAAAATGTCAAATTTATTAATAAAGTAACGGAAGAAAATTAAATTTAGTAGGTATTTAAATGTTTTAAGAATAACCTAATATATTGTTAAAAGTTTAAAAAATCCTTCACATTAAAAATGCTAAATTAGAAACGCGACTTGGACTGTATTTCAAATTCTTTCTTATATCTTTCTTCATTTCTTGTTAAATTTAGGTCTAAATTATATCTTCAGGACGAGTAGTACAAAATCAATGTGTGTTCAAGTTATGGATGACTATAGCATTACATCACGCATTCCTTCCGCACTTCAATTCGTGAGCTCTGTACTGTATGTGATGTCTGTCGGGAGTAAACACATGGAAACAGAACTCACTCAAAAAATAACTTTCTCTTGCATCTCATACGTCGCTAACCATCTTCAAAGCTATCAGTTCATAGGTTTAGTATACAAAGTTTTGGATTAGAGGACGGAATAATTTTATTCAATTCCACGAATTTTAAATAAATACATAATTATGTTTACAAGAAGATAATTGCGACCTTGGTGACAAATATTGCTAGTGGATATATTTTATATTGCGCTAGTTTTATTCGGTATGCAAAGGACGTTAAGAAACAACAATATTCAAGTGAGCAGTGACCTCAGTAGTGAACTTGTAATTAATTCTCCCACATGATTTTATCTTACATGCGGAACTTCCAACGTATTTAAGTATATTCTCTTTGCATTTGAAAAGTTAGTCGTTACGCAGAAATTGCATAAACTAAGCGAATTCTTCAGCACGTCGAATTCATGTTCCGATTTTGCAGGTTTACGGAAAATATGTCTATTTTGTTAATTAAATAGTACTTATTCAGTTACCCTGGGAAGAAACAAATATGGCGTTTGCTGAGGCCATTTTTTAATGCGTGGTTTCAGGTGAACGTTCACTTCTATTGGTCGGGTTTCGCCGATTTTTTTGGAGAATACTTTACGTGTTTTATTTCAATAGCATAAACTGGCTTCGTTGCGAAAAGTAAAACATTCTATTTTAAAATTTTCGTTTAAAGTTAACCTTACGGTTCGATTTGGTTGATTAATAAACTCAACTTTACGTTTTATAATTGATTGATATGTGCCGAGTTTTGTTCCGCAAAACAAGCACTGGGACCGGACTAGAGCATTAATCGCGCACACGCACACACACACGCACACGCACACGCACACACACACACAAACACTGTCTTGGCTGACGAGTCGCATCTTTTGCAAAGTGGCCGGCGGCGATTGATAACCGAGCTCCTGGCACTGCGGCCGACTTAATTCCATTCGTAAGAATAGCAGTCATACAGTTTTACAGCGGTTTTTTTCAGCGTGGTAGAGTACTGAAGTGTTTCGTATGAAATGTTATTTATGCATTAGTGCTGTGCTATAGTTTACATAATACCTCAACATTGTTACGCATTATAACAAATAATATTTATGTATTATTCGTATCTGATAAATTCTTGCAGGGAGGTTGTAAACCGATTTTTAATCTTGGCCGTCCCACATACATATACTGTACGAAATTTTGTAACTAAATATAGAAAAACGGCGTCTATTATTGATAAGAAACGAAGTGTAAATAAACGTGAGGAGAAACTAAACGAAGTAGGAGAAAGATTATAACATACTCCACACAAATACCTCCGACGAGTTGCACAGCAAACTTAATTTTCGTTGACCTTAGCATGGCGAACTACGAAGTTCTTAAAATTGCAACCATACACGCTTACTGTTGTTCAGAAAGTTAAATGACAAAGGGTAGTGTGATCCATGTAACTAATAAATTAACTAATTCACTGGCACTACCTTACCTCGAGCTCTCCATACATTCATATCAAGATTTCCCATCTAAAGTGGAGATAAAAATGTAAATCTTAAATGAGTTGATTTCAATTGATTTTACTAATAAAAATGTGTAAATAATTAACTATTTCGGAAGGTGAATTAATGCGTGTAAACGCACACTTAAAAAAAAGGAGGCTTCAAAACGCTGAGTCCTTGTTTGATCCACTGCGCATGCTCGAAGAGCTAAAGTTCTGGTTCAAGAGGTAACGCATTGTTAAATGTTTTAAATGCGATATATTTGGTTTTAATAGTCCTAAATAGTTAAAGAGCAGTGAAAGAGACACGTTTCTAGATATTTACAAGTATTCGACGTATATAATTACACTCAAATTGCAACATTTCGAATAAAATTCAACTCTCGTGCACAGTGTAAAAGTAAACAGGACAACCAGGATTTAGACGACTAGTATCTAACTTTCGAGTAGCGTAGATCGTTAAACCAATTAAGAAAATAAAATGAAATATGTATGAGAGCCAGGCTTCAAATACCTAGACAATGATTGTTTTGTTACTTATTTGTATTTCTGCAAAATATATCCTGTAACATTTAATTGTAGCCAAGCAACCTACTTCCACTTTACACTATTTTACGTAATTTTCTTTCTTCGTAAACTCTATAACAGTATTTAGATACCGATATAATTTTAATTGTGTGTACAGTACCACGTTTTAATAATAATGCTATAAATTTATGTAAAAAATAATATAGCTTTATGTATTTATTTATTATTTATTTATCTATTGTGTGATAATACTGAGGAAAAAGTTTCACCCTTCAATTACAATATTTAGTTTATATAGGTCAAGCCTAATAACATCCCATATATTATGGACAACAACAACAACAACAATAATAATAATAATAATAATAATAATAATAATAATAATAATAATAATAATAATAATAATAATAATAATAATAATACTAATAATAATAATAATAAAAAGTAATACCGGCTGTAAAAGGGAAGTTGCTAAGAGGGAGGAGAGCCTCTAATTTCTTTAAATTCTAAGACTTAAAGGAACCGACCTGCACATCTTCCTAGTGTCCAATCCCACCTTCACGTGGTGCAGCTGTTTGTAACCAAATTACTTATGTATAACTTATGTGGTGAACGGACGGGATGGGCTACTCACGAATCTCACTGGTCAGCATGGTGAGATATGGACCGATATGGTATTACTTCCACTTCATACCAAATCCCTTTTTATCTTTCCTATGCAGTCTCTCTGGACTGAACACTTGTTGTTTTCCGACCCTGATGGTATTAGAGTATTCGATGCCTTGGGAATCATTTCATCTTATTTCTCTGCCAAATTCTTCCTTATTGAGGGCAGATCAGGCTCTTAGCTGTAGTGAAAGTAACTGATCTAAGGATGGACACCTGAAAAAAATCCCTGGTCCTCGAGATTGGGGGTTGATGCCGTAGGCCAGCTCCCTCCCATCAGAAAAAAATACAATGCTAAAAAATCCTAATAGAGATAAGTCGGTCAGATTAAAAGGAAGACGAATCAAGCTACGGAAAATAACTCTGCTAATTGGAACATGGAACGTACAAGGCGTAGGGAATAAAATGGAGTAAATTCTTAAACAGATAGAAAATTTGAAACATGACATCATCAAACTTACAGATGAAAGAAGAAGGAATATAAACTTTAAGATATGTTCATATTTACAGTATAAGAGTTATATCACAAAATGGGAAGCAATAAATGAAAAGATAATCAAAATTAATATATCTCTTTTTGGTATAAGATGCTCTTTATTAGGAATATATGGGATTAGTGAGGACGAAACTTATGTAATAAAATATATATTTTATAGTACATTAATCAAGTTATGAAACCATCCCTTGTACAAAAAAACAGCAGATTACGTTTATATAACACTTTGGCTAGACCAGTGTTGACCTATGGTAGTGAAGCATGGACACTAAAAAGACAACATGAAAGCAGAATAACGGCTTGTGAAATGAGATACATGCGCAGAACAGCGGGTTACACCAGATGGGATCGGAAAAGGAACACAGATACCTTAAAAGAATTGAAGACTACGCCAATTTTGGAATATATTAAACAGTACCAACTAAATTGGAAACATCATCTTGAAAGAATGAGTTCAAATCGGATCCCCAAAGCTGTTTATAATTATATACCAAGAGGACGAAGATCTCTGGGCCGTCCTATGAAACAGTGGAGGGAAAATTTTCTATAGAATCGTAACAGGCCTTGGCCTAATACTTGGAAGGAAGAAAAAGAAGTAAGATTGAAAAAAAAACCTAAAACGAAAACAAAAAGTACTCTACCTGTTGATTTTTATTATTTTTTCGCAGCTAAACTCAGTATTAATATTAAAATAAAGCGAGGGAAGGCATTGCCCAGGAATTGGCGAAATCCGACCATTAGAGTGTGGTTTACCTGAAAATCGAAATTTAAAAAAATCGCTCTAACCAGTCCCCCTGTATGCCATACATTTCAATTAAACCTTAAATCAGCTATGTATCCTATAAGATAATTTTTTTTTGTAATTTAATATCTTTAATAAGGCAACAGAAAAATGAATAAGTAGAAATTATTCGATGTGCCAAATTATACAATATTATACAATAAGTGCCCACAGCTGTGGCCTCGAGGTAGCGTGGTGCCTTGTCACGCAGCGGGCCCGAGTTCGATCTCCGGTCGGGGCAGTTTTTCTGAGTGAGGTTTTTATCGGAGTTTTTCCTCACCTGTAAGACAAATGTCAGGAAAACTTTAAGGCCCAAACGGTCCCGGAAATCATATGGACATCATAATCATCAACATAATCATTCACCGGTGTGGAAAGCAACGGGAAGTTACTACACCTACAATTCCCTAGTAAAGCTGCAAGCATAGCATGAAAATGTTATGGTTGCAGTGAAGGACCTGTCCTCGAGCAGAATTACTATGGATGGATGGATGGATGGATGGATGGATGGATACAATAGGTAATAACTTACCGTTATGCATGTTCTGTTTCCACTGAAAAAGTTGGCATTAGAAATTGAAATTCTGCAATTTACAAGTTAACCACAAACAGCAAACTCAGACCATAACTTTGATTTGCTGAGAAATTCGCTTAGTTTACGCAGTTCCTGAGTGATGTACTGTTTTTGAACCCGAGGTGACAAAGAGACTGGTGGAAGGGTCATAAGACTGAACTGCATGAAGCTAATGACAAAGTGTTTTCCTTAATTCAACAGATGAACATAGCCGAGGCATCTTATGCTAGTATTGAGCTAATATTTTCATCATTTGGACTAGTTTACTCTGTAATTAGAAACAGATTGAGAACAGAAAAAGCCTTAAAGTTGATTTTTGCATTTACGAGGCAAATTTGAATAATTAATTAAATTACAGTTTATTGTTTGAAAAAGAAGAGCAAAGTTAGATATAGTGGGAGAGTAGGTTCTATAGGTTTTCTGTGTCACAAGCAAAGTAGCTTTGAAAATATATTTAATTTTTTCTGTATAGATCAGTTTTAAACTTTTACTAATTTAATAAAGTCAGCGTGATGTTGCAAAGGAAATGCTAATTCTTTGTTTATGCTTAATATGAGAACAGTGTAATATCATAAAACAACCACGTTAAAAAAAACTGGTTATAATACAATAGCGGAATAAACTATTAATATCAATAGTGATTTGAGGCGGGCTGTACATAAAGTGCAATATTTATTTGTATTAGGAATGAACAAACTGCATGTGAGGGGCGAGTAGACTCACACTTCACCTTAAATTTAATTTTCTGATCTCACAAATTATTGGCTTATCTTTTACTATGCAGGTCTCTGGTTCCGAGGTTCGCAGGTTCAAAATTCTGCCCGGGTAGACAGATTTTTCAAGGCATAAAAATCCTGAATATTCTTTCAAATGGAAGTAAACCAGTCGGTCCCTTGTCACAGCCTGATACAAGATGTTTCTGAACAAAATTCGTTAGTCTTTTAACGTCCACATTTGAATTGCAGCGCTATGATCTGAATTGTTAAATCCATACAGCATTTTGCGTTACGTAAATGATTAGAAATTGACGATAGGCAAAACAATGTGTAGGCCTATTGTCGCTATAACCTGACGTGACGTGAGTTTAGACGAGTATGATTTTCCAGTGTATAAGTGCAGAGGTCAGGATTCGGAATGGCTCACACGTAAGTTTTCGAATAATTAGTTAAATATACTTGTTCCTTGTCGCACACTACACGTTTAGGTCGAGGTTATACAATTACTTGCTGGAAGCAATCTTTCTCCTTCAAATAGTAAAATTTATTCTTAAGTTCGCGTGGCCATGAACCTCCGGGTTTGGTAGTGCCAATGAGTTAGTTGATTAGTAATTATATTTACATTAAAATTTTTCTGTTATAGGTTACGTCGCAAAAAGTGGGCATCCGACATTCGAGATAATTTTTGTTTTAAAATGAACTCTAGACATATCCAACAATAAAGCATTAAAAAATTGCGGACGATGTAAAAACACGGCTTAAAAATAACAATTTATGAAGTACTATTTCTCTTTCAATCCTCGTTAGTTGACTAGATCTCGCAACGAACTGCTACCAACAACATTTATTATTATTATTTAATTTTTCCGCCATTAGTTTACATAAGTGTGCGACTTATTTAGTTAGGTTTAGAGTTTAGTTCACAACAGTGTGTGATTTATTTAATTAGATTTATATGAGAACAAGTTAGTGTATATCATATTAGTTTACGGAAGAATGAAATAGCCTAAATCTAATTTATGTCGTTAGATTACATGGGGACTAAGTGATTAATAGTTTAAATATTGTATAATCGTAAAATAGTTTTCTATATCTCATTTTTCTTTGTTTTTTATATACATTAGACTGGGAAATTTAATATATCTTGCTTATATACATTTTATTATTAGTTTTAGTCTTAATTTTAACTAATATAACTAGTTGCATTATAGATCGTAATATAATAAATATTATCTTTTTGATCAAAATTTTATTTAGTACTTAATATTAGAGTTAATTGAGGTTTTTATATTCTGATGTAATATATGTTTGTCTTGGTGAGTGGAAGAGAAGGTCACATGGCCTTAATTCCACCAGGCTAAATAAATCTAAATCTAAATCTAAAATATATATAGTATCTAATTGACTTTGTTAGATTAGATGAGGGTTGGTTAAGGTACACAAGATTAGTTTACAAACAAGGAAAATCTGTTTATTGGATAATATTTTGTATGGATTAATTTTGACCCTGTTCATTTTTAAGAAATACGTACGATGACATATCAATTATTACGAACAATCAATACAACTAACGGAACATTTCCTAAAATCCGTCATTGTGTGAAAGTAATTTTCTTAAATTTCAATTTATTCTCGTGTAATTTTGGAAACACAGCATTGCAATTTTACTATAATACATTGTTTCTTCTATTTCCACTCTCCGCTAAAGAGCACACGTCTAACTATTTTCTATTTTAGACAACTTTTGACTTTCGTAACTGATGTCACTACTAAATTCCTCAGGTATCATTAGAAAACAGTGCTTTATAAATTACATCGTTCTGTATGAATTTTGTTTTTTTTTAATAAATGAGCGTTTCTGAACCACAATTTCATACTGATTGCAAAAATGAAATCGTTTTCGCGTACCACGTCAGGATTTTTACAATTCAAAATTTTATGCGTATATTTTTTGTAATGTAGGCCTACATACTGTAGTAATATTACAGTGTGCTTATCGTTTGTTAGAAAAGCCCAACAGTTTATAATATCAACTTTATTAATCAAAATGAGAAATAATTTAACTATTATTATGTTTATATTTTGCATTATGTTTATGTTTATTAAAATCTACTAACTATATCCGCCCAGGGCCGTACAAAATTTGCCTTCCCCTTAAAATGAACAGAAGTTAAGATATAGGCCTACGTTGTTATTCTTGGAAATGAATCAGATACATTGCCGTCTGCATCCAGTGGCACGAAAACTGGATCTCCAGTGGATGATGAACCATATAATTCTGATCATGATAGATGTTTTAATCAAAGTGAGCTTAATGATTTAGTGAGGGATTTAAATTTGCCTAAATAATCAGCAGAACTATTTGGCTATAAGTTAAAAGAAAAGAAAGTATTGGCTGAGGGTACATAGCCTATTTTTCATGGTAGAAGGAACTTGTCCTTTTTTGTTGAAGAGGAAAATTTAGTGTATTGCCAAGACATCTCTGCTGTCTTAAAATTTTATAACAAACTATAATTCCAAAGAGTGGAGGTTCTTCATAGATTCTTCTCAAAAAGCCTTAAAGGTGTTTTGATTCATAATGGAAACATTTATCCTTCCATTCCTGTGGCCCACTCTTTTGTTTTAAAGAATAAATATGAACATGTAAAGTTCGTTACAAAAACTGCAGTACGAAATCCATCTATGCCAGTCTGTGGTTTCACAAAAATACCTTGTTTCGTAATGTGAATGGGATAGCAGAGCTAAGTCAGAACACTGGGAAAGGGAACAGTGGCCACATAGGACTAATTTAATACCGGGAAAAAATGTATATAAGAAGTGAACCTCTTGTTGATCCCTGAAAAGTATTGTTGCCACCTCTCCATGTAAAATTAGGTTTAATGAAACAATTTGTGTAAACTCTAGATAAAGACAGTGAGTGCTTTAAATACCTTTGTGCTACATTTCCTTCATTATCTTATTAAAAAATTAAAGCTGGTGTATTCGTTGGCCCACAAATTCGAAAAATGATGATGGGTAGTCAGTTCAAGAGTACTGAGAGGCGAGAAGCGAAGTATGCCTGGAATGCTTTCAGAAATGTTGTTCTTAATTTCCTTGGAAATAAAAAAAGACACAAATTATGTTAACATAGTGAAAGTGTTGCTACAAAATTCAAAACAGATTGGCTGCAACATGAGTGTCAAAGTAAATATCATTCATTCCAATCTAAATGATTTCTCTGACTATTTAACTCGTGTCACAAATGGTAGTCAATGGCCAATCACGTTTCAATGAATTCTGTTTTACACCAATGACAGTAGTGTTTCACCTCGCTCTTTATCGATTTCTCTTTATCAGTTCCTGCTTTTGTGATAAAGAAAGCTCCTCCTTTTTTTAATATTCTGAACAGGTTAGACCATTATTTTTCTCCAACAAATACATTGAATATAGCAAATAATGAATAGATTCAGTGATTTTACCGAGTTGTTTATTCAAAATATAAATGATTAACCTATAATGTTGATATAGGCCTAATAGTTTGATGTGTTTAATTATTTCTCCACTAGAGTGCATTCTTACAATATTGCGATCCTATTTGGCAATAAATAATATGATCGAGTTGCAGTGAATATACATAACCTCACATTTCTAATTAGTTTTCAAACATCGCCGTTCACATTAACTATATAAATATTTTAAAACACCAGTAACTATATTCAAATAATTATTTTTTAGTAAAGAGCTTAATTTTATTCGTTAAATAGTCCTAACAAATGCCACTCTTGATTTCCAAATTCTCTAGATAAATTCATTCCTCACTTCGTGAGTCGTGAATTTATCGATAATTTCGAAATCACTCGTGGCATTACTTATGATAATTTAGGAGATTTTAGTGAGGAACAGGGTGAAAGATTTCACCAGGATATAAAAAAAAACATGGAAATGAGGATCAAGGGAAGTGGAGTGTTAACATGATCTATTGCTGGATGTTTAAAAGGGACTGCTCTGAACAACAGGCGAGATGATCAAAGATAATTTGAAATGCAATATTGACGTAAGATTATGAATTTGCTTATAGTTATTAATTATTATTATCATCATTAACTAATGATTAATTAGTGGCAAAAAGAAAGTCTGCCCTAGTTTTTATACACAATTCTTGTTGAAAGTAATTTGTATTACGTTTCACAAAGCTATAATTTCATTTCTAGTTATTCATGAGTATTTTGAAAACCTGACGTGATGGGAGAAAATGGATACCAATTTCGAATTCAGCACAAAAAATCAGTTTAGAATCACCTTATCAGATTAAAGGAAACAAAAAAAACAAGTTTTAAAATGCAGAAAAGTGTTATTATTTTTCTGGTTTATGTTTGCTTCATCTGTAATTTTGTTCATGTTTGACGTTCCTAAGTTTTACTTAAAACAATATTGCCTTGAAATTCAGGTGTTCACTTTTTGCGCCTGCCCTCTATTTTATACTTTTTAACTTTTGTTCGTTAAATTTAGACAAAACAACATAATGTTATATAGTAATAACATGGCAGGCATATAATGTAATGTAATTATTAATTTTTATTGTAATGTAGCTTAAGACTTGGTTGAGTGGTAAAACAAGGTCTTAAGGCCTTACTTCGTCTGGTAATACAAAGGTTTAATATTATTATTATTAAATATAGAAATCTAATACGACTTAAATTACGATTATTGGATAAAGTAAATATATTATTTCGTGGCAATTGAAGTAACTGGGACTTTTGAAGAAACACGTTGATTATGTTCTATAAAAAGATCTATTTTTTCTTTCATTGCTGTGAACGTCTCGTGTTTTAAGTGTTATAGTTTCCTATAAGTTATAATTTTATTTTCTAATATAAAACAGTATATTTCAATATAGCCTACGTATTACATATTTTACAGAAGTAACTTAATGTGTTCAAATGAAGAAAATAAACATTTGTTATAAAAAAATAAAATGGGTCTGCATACTAATATGGTTAAATGTGCTGGTGTAGTGATTTTCCTTTATTAATCAAATCTTATATAATCAGTTTCGTAACGAGAAAAATATTGCCGCCATTAGAACAATTTTTAAAATTCGGCTTTCACCCCTAACTGTCGGATTTCGCTGATTTTTAATTAACATTTTTATAGTATTATTTAATTGGCATATACAGAGTTTCATTATAAAAAATGGAAAATTGTGGTCGCTAGAGGATTCTTAATTTTTTAATGATGAGACTTTATTGATTAACGAACTCGAGTCAATACTCTTAAAAGTCATTATAAACTACGTTGAAATTACTATTTATAAAATAATAAAGTATATAGACCTACATCCTCAACTAATTTCAATTCCAGTTAAAATACTTTGTATAGGCCTTTCGGAACATGTTCCACCATTAGCTTTCAAAAAGTAGTCTAACACTGAAATCTTAATTAGTTGAGGACGAATGAGGTCTCAAGTAAATTATATATTTTATCACTTTTTAACCTTTCAACAAACTGGGCTTACTTTTTTTATTTGTTTATTTGGTTGCGAAAAAAATTAACGAGACCAATAGATCGTTAACAGATAGATACACACACAAGAAACGGAACTACATATTTTTTCAATCAGATTAGCGGTAGCTCATGTAAATATTTACACAGTAAAAACTCGAAACCTTTTACTGATACAGAACACATTAAACCGCAAATGTAATCAATTTCTAATCCGATAACAAAATTAGTAAAACGTATATGATCTGTTCAATAAGCCTATGATAAATGTTATATTATAAATCTAGTCAGTTATTTAAAAAAAAATACTCAAGTCTCTCCAATGATATAATTATACGGACTATTTAACCCATGCCCAAATGGGAGTCAATGATCAATCAATTTCAATGATTTTTTATTTACAACCAATCACAATCGTGTTTCGCCTAGAATTTACCAACTAAAGTTTATCATAATACAGAAAGCACCTCCTTTTAACATTCTGAATAGGTCATAGCATCATTTTTGCAGTGACTGACTCTGTAAAAAATACGGCTACCAGATTGTATATATAGTGCATGAATGGCAACACATATCGCATGCGGGAGTTAATATAAAAACATTTGTAGCAATTGATTATACCACTAAAAAAAACACTGTTTGCACTTTCTGAAATGTATTTTTCCCAGGTAATAACATTCCAGAAAAAATAGAATTGTCATATTTACATCATAGGACATTAGAAATGTATTAATATACAGTTTGATGTGTTTCATATTTTCTCCACTAGAGTGCATTCTTACAATATTGCGTTCCTTTGGCAATAAATAATATGATCTGGTTGCAGTGATGAACAAAAGAAGCAAATGAAGCATACCAATCATTTCTCATTTGTTTTCAAATATCTTCGTTTACATTAAATATATACATCTTTTAAAATAACTATATTTAAATAATGATTTGTGAGTAAACAGCTTAATTTTATTCGTTAAATAGTCCTAACAAATGCCACTCTTGATTTCCAAATTCTCTAGATAAATTCACGACTCGCATCGTGAGTCGTGAATTTATCGATAATTTGGAAATCATTCGTGGCATTACTTATGAAAAAATCCCAGATAAACTTACCTTTTCGTTTTACAACGGAATAGCCGAGTTCAATGAATTCAATACTAAGTTTATGATGACAGCTGTGTAGCTGTTCTAAAATTGGAGTCGTCACTAACTCCATGACGCACGCAAAAAACACTTGCACTACTAGCGAATTATTACTACCAACTGATATTCGAAAGAGTACTGTAAAAACATCAGCACATGCAATATCACATTGCCGGGATTGAGCACGTCGTTTAACTGCTACATTTAGCTGTTCTCTGTAACGTACGCAAGAAACACATGTACTACCAGTACTAACGAATTATTACTGGCAAATGATAGAAAAACAGTACTGTCAAACGCTGTACAAACTCCAGCGCACGTAGTATGACGTCACTGGGACTAATAACAGTCGCTGTAATATCACGTTACGGTGACTAATAATTAATAGTCGCTTAACAGCTAAATTTAGCAGTTCTCCATAACACACGCAAGAAGCCTACTGGTGAATTATTTTGTAGCTGCAGGGTATTATACATTTTTCTGAATCAGAGGCGGCTGGTGGATGAAAAAACTGGTGAAGTGATGATAAGATAACATATTTAAATATTGCACAGTCCTAATGACTATCCTGAAGATTTGTCGATTCAAAGAAACACATTCATTAAATCGAAAAGTACACAGTCTTACAGTTCCCCTTAAAACATCTGCGATTGTATTACGATTTTTTCCTCGGAAGTTTTCAACTGCAAATACCACTTCAAATGCTCCTCAGTATCTTTACGCTTATTTAAAGCACCCGTCACATTTTGAAAGTCACAAAACACTTTTTTATTCCTGACACCATATTTATTACTAAACAAAATACATGACTTACAAAAGAGTTTTTGTAAAATTGTAGGCTTTCACGGCATGCTCTTGATGTTGGGTTTGTCTTTCGGGCTAAATGGCCGTGGTCTAGTTTTCTTAAAACTCAACTGCAGCCGACCAGTTGAAGAGTTAGAAGTTCATACAGCATGCACAATCTCCTGAGGATGTCTACCGCAGCAGTAGACGAAACGTTGAGTTTTGAGAAAACCAGATCACGGCCATTTAGACCGAAAGAAAAACCCAACAGAAAAGAGTTTTTGTATTGTCACACTACTGCATAACCATGAGTATTATTCAAACCAAGATTTTTTTAATGAAGATTGGCAGTACCATTGGACGAGCCTGGTGTAATGAGAAGTGATATGCTATTTGTATATTAAGAAATCAATGTAATTTAGGTACAAATTATATTTGAAGACAAAATATATGCTTAGACTGGGGACTGAACCCAGGAGCTTTGCCGCGAGGCTACAAAAATGCTAACCATTGAGTCAAACTAAAGCGAAATCTGAAATGTAGATATTGTGGCGCCAATTGAAGACAACCTACTGAACCCTTATTGTCCAACACAGATTCTATTTCAGCGCTCACGAGTTTCGCTTAAACGTACACGTCTTCACCCCCAGTGCGAATTTTAGAAATCTAGAACATGTCTAGAATCGGTCCTCTATGGTCTGGATAAAGTGTCAAAGATGCAACCCATTAAAACGCTCTAGTGCATACAATGTGAATTATTAGCAGCCACAGTTCTTAACTTAGTGGGTTATCGCTGGTTCATAAGAAGCTGACATAAAATATATATTCTTTTGTCAGAGGAATATAATAAATAAATAATAAAATAAAATAATTGTGCTGTTATATAATTTGAATATAGGTGAAGTCGCACTTCACTCACTTCACCTGAAAAGCCGCTACTGTTCTGAATATGATGATAATAATAATAATAATAATAATAATAATAATAATAATAATAATAATAATAATCTCTATCTATCTTCGGGTTTTTACAGCTGCTGCCGTCTTCCCGTGCCAAACCTCCAAAGCCTACGGTCTTGGGCATCTTCGATGCTTAGCCCTCTAACTTGCATTACTGTCTTCATGTTTTCCTTCCATGTTAACCTTGGTCTTCCTCTTTTCTTCTTTCTGTTAGGATGCCATTCATATAGTTGCTTCGGCCATCGCTCATCTTCCATTCTTAAAAACATGTCCTAACCACTTTAATTCCTTTTCCTCAATTCTTTCAATTATGCTTTCTTCTGCTTCCATTTTGTTTCTAATTTCCTTATTTGTGACACGTTCTAATTTAGACTTTCTGGCACTTCTTCGTAAATAATCCATTTCTAGAGTTATTAGTCTATTCTTGTAGTAGGCCTACTTATTGATTGTCCATACCTCACTTCCATACATTGCAACAGATTCCACCAATGTTTTACCAATATATTTTTTTGTGTCTTTCCAAATATGCTTATCCCACCATATGGAATTTAATGATGATATTATTTTGCTACTCAATTCAATTCTATGTTTTATGTTCTCTTTGCCTATACCTTCGATGTTATCCATAATCATTCCCAAATATTTAGTTTGTTTCACTTGCTTTATTTGGATTCCATCTTCCAATACTAAGTTTTCTCTTTCATTGCTATTTATTGCCAGATATTCTGTTTTTTGTAAATTTACTGTGAGACCCCATGATTCATATGTGCTTTTCAACCTTTTTATCATGAATTCCATATCAAAATTGTCTTGCGCTAAAACCAGTTGATCATCGGCAAATTGTAATGTCAGCAAAAATCTATTGCCTATTGGAATCCCCATACCTTTGCAGCTTTGTTTCCATTTCGTTAATATAAATTCTACATAAATATTAAATAAAATTGGTGATAGACTGCACCCTTGTTTCAATCCCTTTGAGGTGTTTATAGGATTAGACATTATATTTCCCATTTTAACATAAGAGGAGTTATCTTTATAGATTTGTTTAATAATTTCTATTAGGTTTCTGTCAATATTGTATTTCTCCAATACTTCCCATAATTTGTTCCTCGGAATTGAGTCATAAGCTTTCTCTAAATCTATCATTGTCAAATGGGTTTCTTCTCCAACTGCAGTCCGTTTTTCAATTAACTGTTGTATTGCAAATATATTGTCAACACATGACCTTCCTGGTCTGAATCCATTTTGATCTTCTCCTAATTTGTCTTTAACATCTTTTTGTAACTTTGTTTTTAATAACTTCGTAAATATTCTATATAATGTGTTATTTATACTTAGTCCTCTGTAGTTTTTTGCGTCTCTTCTATCGCCCTTCTTGTATATTGGTACAATGTAGCTTATTTTCCATTCATCAGGAATCTTCTGTATTGCAATGCACTTATTAAACAAGTCCCTCAATCTACCTATTAAATTTTTTGGGCCATATTTAATTAACTCATTGGATATGTTTCCCGGCCCTGGTGCAATAATAATAATAATAATAATAATAATAATAATAATAATAATAATAATAATAATAATATTTTTTTATTATTCCGGCTTTTACAATGAATATACATTTTTCCGGTACCCATGTTCACAGTTAACTACACATTTGTTTCAACACATTTTTCCTTTCTTGTCTGTTCATCCATACATCTCCTTCTATTTCCCATTCCATATTAGTTTCATTAATTCCCTGAATCCACGTAATATTTGGTCTACCCTTCTTTTTCCTTCCTTGTGGTACCCAATCCATGATTATCTTAGGAAGTCTTCCTTCTTCCATCCTTCTAATGTGTCCTTACCAATTTAATTGTTTCTTCTTTATAAAATCTAATATTGAATATTGTACCTGCATTTTTTCTTTTATATATGAATTTCTGATTTTATCCTTCCTGGATATTCTTGCAGCACGTCTCCAGTAGTCCATTTCAGTGGCGAGTAATTTTTTTTTTCATTTGTGCATTTAAAGCATTTTTTTGTTTCTTTGAAGATATGTTTGTCCCATACTATTCCATTTAGGGCAGATATAGCATACGTTCCTATATTGATCCTGTTTCTTATCTCTGTTTCTTGTTTTCCATCTTTAGTAATTTTAATTCCCAAATACTTATATTCTTCAGTGTATTTAATTGTCCCTAAATTTTCTTCTAGTATTAAATCTTGAGGAAGATCCCCTATTGTCATATATCTAGATTTATCCATATTGATCTTTAAATCCCATAAACTATATTCTTGTATTAATTTTCTAGTGAGGTATTCTATATCTTCAAATTCTTGAGCCAATATCAATTGGTCATCTGCAAACTGGAGTGTATATATTGTTGAATTATCATCTAGTGGTATTCCCATCGGTTTACATTTCTTTTTCCATTCTTCAATATCTTTTTCAGCATAAATCTTATATAATGTTGGAGATATACAGCATCCCTGTGGTAATCCTTTATTTATTTGAAAACCTTTAGACAAGTACTTTCCCATTTTTTCTTGCACATATGATTCTGAATATAGTTTTTGAATTGCTTCAATCAGTGTTGGATTTATTTTTTTTTAGTTTTAAGACTTTCCATAATTTTGATGTAGGAATGTTATCGTAGGTTTTTTCTATATCTATAAATACTAGATGTAGCGGTTGTGCTCTGATTGTTTTCTTTTCTATAATCTGTCGTATGCTGAAAATGTGGTCTATTGTGATCTGCCCACTCTAAATCCTGCCTGTTCCTCTGGTTCTAACTCTTTGTATTCAATTTCTAGGAAATACTTGATATCTTTCCATATAGTCTACTTAGTGTACGATTGACTGTAATTCCCCTATATTTTTGCATTCATCTTTTTTTCCTTTTTTATGTATGGTTGAAATATATCCTATTTTCCAATCTGATGGTATATCTTCTCCATTTATGCATTTTTCAAATAGACTTCTCAATAATTCGAACAACTTATCTGTTCCATGTTTTATTAATTCAGCTGGAATATTTCCTTTTCCTGGTGACGTTCTATTCTTTAATGACTTTACTGCTTCTTCACTGGTTCTATGTTTAGGTGTATATTTTCTTTTAGTTTTGCTTCAAATTCTTTCTCTATAGGGTTTATATATTGCTCTCTGTTTTCTGTTAATAATTCTTTGAAGTATTTATCCCAAGTTTGGAAATTAATATACTTACTTACTTACTCACTGGCACTATCGAACCCGTAGGTTCATGGCCGCACGGACATAAGCTCTCCATACATCCCTATTCTGAGCTAATGCTTTCCAATCATTCCCTGTATAATCTACTTCCCTCAATCATAGTTAATGTTGTTCTCCCACCTCATTCTTGGTCTACCAACTGGGCGTTTTCCTTCTGGCTTTCCTACAAGAAGTTTCCATGCACGTCTTTCATTCTCCCCATACGCGCAACATGTCCTGCCCATCGCAGTCTACGGGACTTAACTGTTCTTATTATATCTGGCTTCCTATAAAGACCATGTAGTTCATTGTTATGTAGTCTTCTCCATTCACCTGTCTGTTCATCTCTCTTTGGTCCAAAAATTTTCCTAAGAACTTTATTCTCAAATACTCGTAATCTCCTTTCTCCTCCCTTAAAGTAAGAGTCCATGTTTCGCACCCATATAATATAACTGGTAGAATAATAGTTTTATATATTTTCAGCTTAACGTTTTTTGAAAGGAGTTGGGACATCAAAAGTCTCTGCAATGCATAATAGCATGCATTTCCAGAATTGAGCCTATGTTTAATTTCTTTGTGCATCTCATTCCTATTTGTGATTATTGTTCCTAGGTATTTGAATTCAGCCAATTCCTCAAAATTTCCCTCATTTGTCATTAGCTGTCCATTTCCATTATATAATGTATTTCTACGTGTGACCATATATTTAGTTTTACTGATATTTACTTCCAGTCCTAATTTCTTAGTGTTACTCAATAGTGTGTGCGTGTTGGCCTTTAGTATCTCCTCGCTATCGGCCAGTAGTACTATACATCATCAGCATAAACTAACAGCTTATTAATACCATTCAGTTGTAAGCCTTCCTCATTCTCTAAAGATTTAATGGCATGCTCTAGTACAAAATTAAATAGTAGAGGCCATAAACAAAAATTCTACACACCCTTTTCAACAGAAAATTAGTACATTTAATAGCTTAGTCAGTAGAATGTTGAAACTCCCATTAAGCAAAGACAATTATATCCAAGAACTCAACTACATTAAGTATATGGCAAAAACCAATGGCTATAATGAAGAATTCATAGATAAGCTCGTAAAAAAAAAAAAGGAAGAACAACATAACCAACATAACTAAACTAGAAAAAGAATCTGGCAACAACAAGAAAACATGGATAACACTCACATACACAGGAAAAGAAATGACAAAATTAGCCAATGCACTAAAGAAAGCTGATAAAAACGTAAAAATAGCATACAGAACCAATAACAAATTAAACAACATAATAAACATCAAAATTGAGGAACTCAACATTTTCAACAGCAAAGGAGTTTCTTTAACTGACATGTAAGGACTGCAACAAATTGTATATCGCGAAGAAACAACAGGAGTTTTTAACATCAGATTCAAAGAACCTTTTCGGAGACTTCATTCACGCAGAAGGGAAATCAAAGCTAGTCAAAACACGTTATCCATGAAAGACCTCGCATTTTAAACTATGAAAAACACCCTAACAGTAATGAAGAGAGAACAAAATCCAGCGAAGCGATAAAAGTACTCGAAGAGATGGAAATCATGAAAGCAGCTCACAAAGACAGCCTGATAAACGAAAACGAACCAAATACATGCAACCCCCTCTACCAGTTCAGTGCAGTGAAAACCACCAGTTTTGAATCCTGCCGATGATGGGACAAGTCCCGAACGCGCTACAGTTAATAATGATTTTCCTTAAGTTGAGGCGCCGGACCTTTTCAGGTGAATAGTCTTATAAATCTTATATTAATGTTTACGAAGGTTAATTTTGTGCTCTATTGATTTAGTATTAAGCCATTTTAGATAAAGATCTCTTTTTATTTTTACTTCTTTGTCAATTTCTTCACTCCAGCAATAGTTTTTATTATTATTAGTATATTTATCTTCCCCAATAGCTTCTTTAGCTGCTTCATGCAGTTTATCTTTAATGTACTGATATTGCTTTTCTGTAGATTCAAATGTAGTTTCTATTAATTTTTCATTTAGTCTTTGCTTAAATAAATATGATGTACTGTCATTTTCCAAACTTAATAAATTATATTTATAACCACTTATTATATTATTATCTAAATTATCTTTTTCTTCGTTTGGATTGGGATCATTTTTACCTTGAATGCTTACATATGGAAATATGATTTTAGAATTGACTAAAAAGTGATCTCCGAATGCGGTACCTCTATATGCTCTTACATCATTTACTCTTAATTTAGTTTCCTGTTTAATTATAATGTAGTCAATAATTGCTTTTTGTTGAAGAGTATCTTGCTGTCTTGTATACTTATGAATATCTTTGTGCTGGTAGTATCCATTTAATATTCTCAGAGAATTTTGCTCCCAGATGTCTGTAATTCTTTTTCCATTATCGTTTACAACATTTTTTCCATGTGGACCTACAATTTTACTTTGTTTTTTGTCTTCCTGTTCTGCTGTTGAAATCCCCTGCCATAATTAAATCTCTTCCTGGTCCAATTTATTCTATTATTGAATTTAATTTGTTGAAAAATTCTTCTTTTTTTGTACTGTTTTGATCTTCACTAATTGCGTAGACACCCAAAATAGTGAACTTGTGTCCATATAACTTCAAATTTATTCTTATAATATTTTCATCGATAGGTTCCCACTCTGTAACATACTTTTTGTATTTATTCTTCATGAGTATGGCAACTCCCCGTTGTGCCCTTTGATGTTTTTTTACCCCACTATAATAATATGTGTAAGATCCTTTATTTTCTATTCCGGTTCCTTTCTTTTTAGTTTCTGTAAGGATCATGATGTCTTGATTTTTTCTTTCTAATTCTTTGCATACTTCATCAAATTTATTCCTTATTCCTTGAGTGTTCCTTGTACCAATTATCATTGTCCTCTTCCGTAGCTTGTGTCGTATATGTTTCATCCTGTCCGGCTGTGCTTCATTGGGTTTTTTAACATTTCTTTTTTTTTTCCGATGAACGGGGAGTTAGCCCGTTGCATCAACCCCCAACTTGGAGGACCAGGAGTTTAATTTTGGAGTCCTCTTCTCCTGGATGGGCTGTCTACCAAAACTATCGAGCCCCATCCGCCCGTTGTGGAATATTCTTAGCTTCCCTTCACCTCTTGCCCACTGGTAGTCAAAAGACTCACTCAGTAAGCCGTCTGGATCATCAGGTACTAAGCCCCTCCGCCACGTCAAGGCGATATTCCTCGGGGGGATATAATAATAATAAAATAATAATAATAATAAAAATAAAAATAATAATAATAATAATAATAATAATAATAATATTAATAATAATAATAATAATAATAATACTTCATTTTAGCTGGCAGAGTTAAGGCCATAAGGCCTTCTCTTCCATTCAACCAGCGAATAGTAGAATCATACAAAAATTACATACATAATACAATTTTAAGATATTATTAAAATACATACTAAACAAAATACAATGATGATGAGATCTAATACTAGCTAATACTAACAATAACATAGAATATAATAAAATTAAAATGATATAAAATAAAGTAAGTAGCTTCTTAGATGATTATTAATGGAATGCTCTATATAGTTGTTATGCAGTTAATGTTTTCATTGTGTCGAGCTTAAAATATCAGTTAATTTGGATTTAAATAATGATAGCGATTGACAGTCCCTGACATGACTGGGAAGTGAGTTCCATGATCTAGTCATAGATATTGTGTAAGATTCAGAGTATAGACATGTCCTATGCTGAGGTATCAAAAGTAAAGAAGAGTCTTGTGATCTTGTTCCTAAATTGTGATGAGCCGATAAATTTTGAAAACGTGTTGTTAAATAACTTGGTAAATATGTGTGCAGAATTTGAAATAGTAAGGTATGTGAATGTAAAGTTCTTCTGCCATTTATATAAGAAGTCTTGGTATGCCAATGTTATTCATAAATATTATCTTACATCACATTTTTATTGCCAACTGAAAAAAAAAGTTTGCAAGGTTGTCTTGTCTCACTGTTGTCAACCAATATTATAATAGAACAGAACACACATCATAAGTCGTTTAAATGCTAAATTTAGCAAACAACTAAGTAGCTGTTATTGCTAATATCGTGGCATTATTTGATGCCATTAGGATAAAAGAAAAGCCAGACTGTCAGATTCATTCCTATACAGGCTATTAGAACTCGGTTTATGGGTTTAATGTCTATTTTGTCCGGATATAATTAAAATTAATGACGTAGATACAAGTTTCATGAAAATTTATAGACCTACAACATGGAATAATTTAATTGTGGCTAAAAGTCTATTTTATCATTTGTAATTATTTTGCTTCATGAACCTAAATTTGCTTTTTCTTTAAATTTTACAGTTCTTAAAAATGTCTATTTTTATCCATATGTATATTGCTTGTATTTTTTAGCGATTGTACGAAGAAGTGATGCTATTGAGATTGTGTGAGAACCATATGCAGTAGGACTTTTAATGGTGGAATAAATAATTCGTCGTTTTATATGATGGGAATGGAGGTTCGGTTAACTCAGTGAACATGAGGTAATAATCTCGGACGGAGATCTCCTTTGGGTAACGCAATACCTGATTAGATAGGAAAACAGAATATGTACAATCTCTTGGTGAGATAATGGTAATTGGTTTTATTAATACGGATGACGAGTACAATGTCGTGGCTCAGAATGATGTTTCTTTCTCTATTTTAATGGCGCCTGTATTAATCACGATTAATGTGAATTTAATAACGCGCCGTTACTCGAGTTTGATATATATATTTTACTAACACTTAATTTTATCTAGGTTCTGCCACGAACTTTTAAACCATTTATAAGTAAAAAAAAACTTGTTGTAATCTTGATTTCGCTGTAGCTTAGGTTTTAAGAAGCTGAATTGTTTACCGATCGAATATTTTTTGATATTGAGTTGTTGATCGGTCGAAGAATTCTTGATATTGAGAAATAATTGTTGATCGGTCGAAGTAGTTGTGATATATGAGGAATAATAATAGAATTATATTTCTTTTATAGTATTTTTGTCACATGTTCATCTGGACTACGATTCTCCACTGCATATAAATATATTTTACATGTTATTTCATTGGTTAGGGCCTAACACAAATACGCCCTTTTTTACTTCCTCCAAATTTGTGGGAGTGTTTTACTTAATCATTTCTTCTTCAAGAGTAAATGGAAGATGGTCAACAATGGCTACAGCTAAAGCAGAGCAATTCGCTACAATAAATAATTGTTTAAAAAACTACAAAAAAACACGCTTTATTAGAAAACCGAACTAAAAAATTAAAAATAATTTTAATTTCCAACACGCTTGGAATATAATTAAAGTGGTCAACAAAAAAATAATCTCGAACACATCTAGAATAAATCTAGAGCTATCTAAAAAAATAGTTTTACCATCAAAAGCGTGGGGTTCTCTATATCAATTAATATATTTGATAATAAACAGATATGAGATTGATGGAAAAATTATAGAACAAGTGTCAGATTTCTCTTACTTAGGAAGTGTATTTGCAGAGTATAAGAGTGACATTGATTCAAAATTACAAAAATATAATAAAATGAATGGGGTAATACGAAGACATTTTGGTAAACAGATGAGGACATAGACAAAACTAAGATTATATAATATCACATCAAAAGCTGCTCTAAAATACGGAAGTGAAATTTGGATTTTAAATAAAAGAAACTCTCATAAACTTCAAGTAAGCCAAATGCGCTTCTTACGATCATTGTTACGAGTTAATAGACTGGATCACCAAAGGAACATTATTATCAGAGGAAAACTTGGAGTAACAAGTTTAAATGAAGATATACAAAGATACCAACAAGAATGGAAAAATCATCTGAGGAGAATGGCAAGAAATGGACTTCCAAAATTGGCATTCCAATATACCCCAACTGGACATAGGGACCAAGGAAGACCAAAACATCGGTGGAAAGATCAAGACCATCTTCGCTAGGTTTACCGTACAGGCCACATGGCCTAAAACGAATTTGTTCATGATGATGATGAATAATCAGATATTGGTAAAAGTCAAGTCTCTAAGAAGAAAACGTAAAAGCCATAAAAAACACCCCACGATTTTGACGGTAAAATTATTTTTTTTGTAGACGACTCTAGTTTTATTCTAGATGTGTTGGAGATGATTTTTTTTTTGTTGACCACTTTAATTTTATCCCAAGCGTGTTGGAAATTAAATTTATTTTTCATTTTTTAGTTCGGTTTTCTAATAAACCGTGTTGTTCTAGTTTTTTAAAACTATTATTTATATTTTAGTTTGGTTTTATAATAAATCGTGTTGTTTTAGTTTTTTAAAACTATTATTTATTAGTTTAATTTTTAGTTTAATTGATTGTCGTAAACCGGATTCCCATGAAAATTTAATTGCTTACGATATTTTTAGTGTCTAGGCATGCATATAATTATATATTTTTTAAAATTATTATTATTATCTAACATCATTATAATATTTTTGAATATTTTAATATAGATAAATGGTTACAGTTAATCGTATCCTTCTCACATTTTTTGGATAAATTACAATGTGGTTAGTTTACAAAATGGTCGTTAATATTTTACAGAATGAGATAAAACTGTAAATATCTTTAAATTCGATATTATTGTAGTATGAGCTAAAAGTAATACTCTTCCAAAAATCCTCGGGGCCGGATTTGAACCAGCGATCTATGGATTGCTGAAATTGTATACCACTACAGTCCACCGCTCAACCAACTGAGCTACCAGAGGATATAATATTGATTTCGTACAACGATGGACTAAAAAGTCGATACGTCCGCAACCTATTATACCGGTCTTTATTTTTTTGATGTCCTGATGATCCTGGCCAGGATTTTAGAAAATACATTATGAAATTATTGTATTGTCGTTGGTCCTTTAAGGTATACAAAGTTTCAAGACGATCCAATGCTTTTAAGTGGGTGAAAGTCGTGTTGAAATATTCCGTTGCATAGAATAGATAGATACAGGTAAAGCTAATATAAAGCTTGTAAAAAAGGAGCGATAACAGATAAAGTCTACCCAAGCACTTGTCCAGACAACTCGAGTACAGGCGACCAAGATACTACCATGGGCTTGGAAGAGGAGGACTTCACTTTGCCATTCCCCGACACATGGCCAGAAACGCTCACACTAGACAACTCAACACTCCACTTACAACAAGAAACAGATTCAACATACTAGAGACAGACACTGAAGACATGCCAGCACCACTGGCGATCTACCCAACAAGAAAAATAACAGTTTACAAGCTATCACACATTACTGGAGGAAACACAAAAGACACTATCATGCGCTACACAAACGAAAACAAACTCAACTTAAACACCGAGACTAAAGCAGCTTACGAACATGCCATGCGAGTACTTTAAGACTCAAAGACACCGTTTTACACACATGGATACGGACTTACACCCATATACAAGGCAACACTCAAAGGACTACCAAAGACAATAAGTGAAAATGAAATATCACAAGAACTCAGAGACAGACACTACGACATCCAGAAAGTACGACAGATTAAGAAGACCATCTTCGTAATTGGAGAGAAGACACTGGATCCATGTCCAGTCTGGATTCTCTCCTTTAAGAAGACGGACAACTTAAAGACTCAACTTGAACAACTGACAGATCAATTCAACACACGTGTCAGACTTGAGACCTACAGAAAACCAACTGGAGGCACTCAGTGCTTTAACTGCCAGGGATTCGGACATCTCACTGAGTTTTTATTTAAGCTTACTTATTATGTTCGATGCATTGGTGAATACAGAGTGTCTGAGTGCACCCAAACAACATCTAAGTGCAGACATTGCAACGAAGAACACGCAGCCAGCTACAAACAATGCCCAGAATTTCAGAAATATCTGAATTCAAGGCCACAACAGGCACCAAAGACTAAAACACCAACACATAAGCAACAACAACTACACCAAGTAACTCTCCAACATCTAAGCTAAACCCATCCACCTTTCCAGCACTACCTACATCCCCAAAACCTTCTAACCTAAATACTGACCCAAACCTTATTCAGCAACTTTTTGCTGTCCTTACAAAACTCCTTCAAGCTCTCAGCTACTACAGGAAACGGCCACGCTTCTGACTAACATGACCAACATACAATTACATTAAAAATGTATGATACGCACTTCAAGAAAAACTTTTAAGACCGTTAAACTTAAGCACAATTCCTCCTACACAAACATCATCAGCTAGGAGAAGGACATCATCCTACTAGCTCACACAGAACTCCCAACACTTCAATTACCGGGTCATGACTCTGTAAAGTAGTCGGTATCGAAAATTAACTTTATATAATCCACGGCCATATTGAATCCATGGCCAGTGTTTTACTTAACTTGCAGGATTGTCATATTTAGTATTTTTGTTACCCCATAGGTCCCTTACTTTTTAAGGATAGTGGTGGTCATTTTTACATTATTTCAATTATCACTCCTTTCAAGTCTTTTCAAGTGCTATCGCATTTTATGCCGCTTCTTGCTAAAAAATGTCATGCGTGATAACCAATTTAATGTCAATACTTCATCTTCTCTGCTTTATTTAAATGTATTTTTAGATGCATACATTGAGACTCGTAATGCACCCTTATGAGTATGACTACTGTGCTCTCAGTGGATTTAAATTAGTTATTACTTTTTCTACAACATTTTGTTATATTAGATTGATAAGTTTCCTTTATTATTTCATATTCGAACTGATTATTAAGCATTATTTCGAGACTAAGCACGCTATGATCTTATTATATCTAGCTAATTTACTAATTTAATTAATTACCAAATAATTATTTATTCGGGAACACTGTATGTCACAAGGTTGTTCTCATGAAACGATTTTGAAACATTTTTATAGATCTTCATCGATCTTATATAGTAGACACCGAAAATGACCATGACAAAAAAAATATAGCGTAGATAAAACTATTAACGCTCTAGCGGCCGCAATTATTATATCTTCGGAACAAAGCTCGGCTTAGGGTAATAAAATACAACTGAATAAAGTTGGGTTCTTAATCTTCAAAATCGGGCAATTAAGAGTAGGAGGTCACTTGAAACGTGAATTTATAAATTATTCTATTGGTTTCAATTTTCGGGTTTTCCCAACGAAACTCAGGATATGTTATTGAAATAAAATGAGGACGGTATTCTAGAAATCAGAAAAAAATCGACAATGAGATGTGGAGATTTACCTGAAACCCGAAATTAAACAGTAGCTCTAGCAGCCGTCATGTTTTATTTGTCGCAATTTATCTGTATACCATAAATTAAACCTTAAATTGGCAAATGTATCCTATAAGATACATTAGGTCTAATTCAATTTATTTAATATTTTAATGAAATCAAAATAAAAGTGACTCAGTAGAAATTGTTCAAATTTGTGTTAAGTTATACATCAGAATGCAATAGATAGTAACTTAGTTCATTTTCATTGCATACCGACAGGTTAAATAAGCTTGCATCAGAACTTTAATTTCTCTCAATTTAAATGTTAAAAAGATAAATAGATTCTTTAAACAGGCAAAATCGGACTATACATTTGTTGCTAGGCTTCCTGAATTTTATGAGCATCGACAAGAAAAGTAAAAAAAAAAATTACTTCGTGACTATAATTAGATTTAACGTACAAAGCCGAGCGATTCAAGACATCGTGCCTTGGTGTAGAGATATGGGATTTACACTGGATCGAGTCACATATGGGAAGAAATTTTCTCATTAAATTTCGGCCGGATGGGACAGATGCCCAATAAGGATCGTGAGGAATTTGAATAGCTAAAATAAGTGGCGGCTCCAGGTTGAGAAAACAAGCTATAACGGCTAGAGGAACCGACATTCTGACCACTTGTCACTTATATAGCCTACACGATCGAGAGCATCAATCACACCAAGTTGAACAATTTATTTATTTTTATTTTTTTTTTGGCTGCAGTTTTGGGATTTTTTTTTTTCCAAATTTTGGAGTTGTAAGATTGATTGGAGATATCTCGTCTATCAAAATGGGCTTTACAATATATTCCAAGAGATACACCGTTCGGTTGGATGTCCCATGACTAGATGGAGGGATATGCTTTGGGTCGACACAGGCTTACAGCCGAATCTTGAAGTTGAAGAAGATGAAGTATAATAAGAAGTAGAATATTGATTGTTAGCTACCAAGGCACTATATTGAACTATTCTGTTGTTACTAGATTTTTCATGATTTTTTATTTGAAATTGAAATTTAATTATTTTATGTTTATTTGGGTTCGTGGAACTTTACCTCGCTTAATTGTCTTTATTACGTCTCAAGGCAGTTTGTTTTTGTGTTTATAACTGTTAAATATCCTTCAAACACGGCTTGCTATATGGACACGATGACTCTGCAGTTGCAGGACAAAAATTGTGTTCTGGTTTCACATCAGATGACCTCTTATGAAACCAGATTGACCATATTGCTTTCCTCATCTACTGAGATACTGTTGCTTCTTATGGCATTGCCATAATACACCGTTAGTGTAATCAGTCAGTTGGTTACACACATCTATGGATTTTTCATCAGACAACTACTTACCTTTCATTTTGTCTCAACTGTGTTCTCATTCTTATTTCAATGTGGCCTACATATTTTTTTTCTGAGCCAGCTTTAAAATTTTGGTATCATTGCTATGGCTCGGAAGTTGAGGACTTATAAAATGCCTATAACATAACTTTAAAAAGACTTAAAGATATCTTACAAAATACCTAAAAACTGGAAAAAGGACGTAAAAAGTGTTACAGATGCTAACAAGTGAATAAAGACAACCTCTCTGCCTTCACCCTCTGCTCAAGCTAATTTTCATAAAGTGGCAACTTCATAGAGCATTTGAAGTCCAGATACAATAGTTCAGGTGGCCAGTAAACTGGTGGTTAAAAATACGAGGGGTATTTTGTGTTGGTTCAATAGTTTCTCGCAGAGTAAAAGTGTTTGGAATGTGAAAAGTCTTTAGAAAGTAAAACTGGATAGTGTTTTTTAAAATAAGTTGGAATTGAAACTTGACCCTGCAGATTCTTGATACGTACACATGGTATAAAAGTAGTCAAAATAAGGTAGAGTTATAAAACCGTTAAGATCTAAAAAATGCTAAAACAAAAGGACAAATAAGCCAAAAAAAGTCGTAAAGGACATATAAACCGTCATTTTCTGGCTTACAATGACCTAGAGTGTATATACAGGATGTTACCGAAATGAGTGCAGATTTTTCATATGGTGGTAGGGAACATCCATACAAGTATTTTAACACAATGAACCTTGGGTAGGAAATTCATTGCTATGGGTCTACAGAGTAAAAACGCATTTAAAACTGTTGTACGACAAAATATTGTTTATAATGAATGTCAAGGGAAATAAAAGCTAATAACATGAATGTAAACACTCGAGTCTGCCGTGCACTTATTTTTATGAATAGCTGTGTACGTAGTTTGGTTATTTGTTTACATTTTCATCTGATTTCTCTTAACACGGCTGGTAGTAAACAAAGAAATGACGGGGAGGAATGACAACCATTACATTTGTCTTCACAACCTCTTCATTTAGTTCAGTCTAAATCGACTTATTGGGTGGGAGTACATAAACTAATAGCATGGAACGTTTTACGTGGCGAGAACTCGCTGACATGCATCTTGCATACGGTACCGCTGACACGATGGCTGCAGCTGAAAGGATTTATGCAGAGCGCTTCCCAAACAGACAAATGCCAATTTCGACATTTCTTGCGATTCACCGACGAATAATAGAGAGTGGTTCTATCAATGTAAATCATCATATTCGTGGTAGGAGATCATTGGTGCATAACCAGATATTGAAGAGGAGTAGTGGAACAGTTCAACAACTGTTCCTCAACAATGCCTTCACGTTAGTAAACATACTGTTTGGAACATTTTTCACGAAGAAATTCAACATCCTTTCAAACTTAACAAAGTTCAGGAATTTGGAGGTGATGACTTTCGTCTTCAAACTGCGTTTTCTCGATGGTACATGTCGCATCGAATGTATATTCCCGATTTTCCCGCCGTTGTGTTGGGAGAGACGAGGCACAGTTTACCCATGAGGGTATTTTCAACCCTAGAAACAGTCATGTGTGGGCACACGTTAATCCTCATAGAACACGAATTTGTGCATATCAACACAGATTTGCAGTTAATGTTTGGGTAGGAATTCTAAACAATATTTTGCTTGGTTAACAATGTCTTGCTGGGTTCGTATCTGCTTCCCCCTCGCCTGACAGGGAAACTTTACTTGGCCTTTCTCCGAGAAGTGAAGCTTCGAGAATTATTCGAAGACATTCCACTTAACTTACGCAGTAGGATGTAGTTCCAACACAATGGTTCCCTTCCCTACTTTCACACGTGTCGTTAGAGCTTTCCTCGACAGAAGATTTCAGGTCGATGGATTTGTTGAGGTGGACCCGTTCCATGGCCACCGAGGTTCCCAGACCTCACACCATTGGATTTATTTTTGTTGGAACACATGGAGTCTCATGGAGCTTGTAGCAAGGATCGTGACGGTGGGTGCGGAAAATCAGGTAGCATTCAGATACGCTTCTTAGAGTTGACCAGTACGAGGTGAGACGCGCGGAGTTGTGTATCCAGGTCAAAGGTCATCATTTGCAACAATTAGTGTAAAATAACATGTGATACCTTACATTTTCCTACAATTAATAAATACATAGCAGTGTGATCAACAAGTTCAAATGTGTTTTTACTCTGTAGAACCATAACAACGTATTTCCGACCCAAGGTTCATTGTGTTAAAATACTTGTATGGATGTTAGCTACCACCACACGAGAAATCTGCACTCATTTCGGTAACACTCTGTATATTATGTTTGGCCTCAACTTCAGACATAAAAAAATCCTCAACTTCCGAATCCTAATCATCAATGCAGCTGACATATCTCAAGTTTTGTTTATTTTCACTGTGATTAAAAATTCTTTCATCTCCATAAAACCAGGACTTCTTTTACAATTAACGTCACACTCACCTTCAACGCTTCCGATCGTTCCTGTTATACTACTGTATTTGTTTTCCCATTTCACTGTACCGTTTACAAGTCGACGATAACATTTGTGTGTATAACTTTGCTACTTTTTTGCACATATGACATTGCATGTCCCATGTAGAGAACCATGACCTCTAGTTAATCGGGTACAATAGCAACTAATTTAAATGTCCTGTAGTCTGTGAATGCTGCTTCCGCTTGAGCTGCTTTACTTTTAGATTGTGCAGCTGTTTCTACACTTGCTGCTACAATCTCATCATATGCTGGCATATGTTAATTTTTACTCTGGGATTGCCACCCGCGCCGTAGCCGAGCGGTTAAGGTAGGAAGCCTTGGCGCAGAGCTACGGGACTTGCGCTGGTTCGAGTCTCCATGGGGGAAGAAATTTTCTCATGGTATTTCGGCGAGTATGGGACCGGTGCCCACCCAGCATCGTGAGGCAATTGGGTAGCTACAATAAGTAGCGGTTCCAGGTTGAGGAACCAGCTATAACGGCTGGGGGACTCGACATGCTAACCACATGTCACCCCTACACTGGCTGTTGATCATCTACCTCTGTGATTGACACATGTGGATGTGAAGGGCCAGCAGCCGGCTGGTAAAAGGGCAACCGCTGAAAAGTGGAAAGACCCTCAATCGGATCGGATTGCCACCCGAAAATTATGGATTTATTACCAATATCGCTCCTTCATAATTGTTTCTACGTGTCAACCCTCTTATAATGCTAATGATGGTTAGGGGTCAAACTTTGTTTTAAATTTCATAGGGACTATGACAAATGAACTAGAACCCTGAAAAATAATCACGATGGTTTTAGTCGTATTATGTTCACTGCTTCTCATCCCCCAGGGATGGCAGAGTTCAAATTTGAGCTTATATGAGGCGGTCACAGGACAAGGGGTACAAGTGACAAAACATTTGTTTGGAGAAAATTAAGTTTAAAGATCAATGAGAATATAAAATTCTAGGTCTCATAAATTGTGTTTGTGTTCCTTATACGAGTATATAGTCCACCGCTGTGGTCTCGAGGTAGCGTGCTGCCATGTCACGCAGCGGGCCCGGGTTTGATCCCCGGTCGGGGCAGTTTTTCTGGGTTAGGTTTTTATCGGGTTTTTCCTCACCTGTCAGACAAATGTCAGGAAAACTTTAAGGCCCAAACGCTCCCCGAAATCGTATGGCCATCATCATCATCATCATCATCCTTCACCGGTGTGGAAAGCAACGGGAAGCTACCACACCTACAATTCCCTAGTAAAGCTGCAAGCAGAGCATGAAAATGCTATGATTGCAGTGAAGGACCTGACTTCGGGCAGAATTACTATGGATGGATACGAGTATATGAGTCCATTTATCCGCAAAATATGAACAGTTTCAATATAAACGTTAGCCCATACTATAACTTTTTTGCATTAAGTCACTTGTACCCCTTGTCCTCCAAGCAATATTTTGAAATAAATTATCCAAGAAAAGTAGATTCATACCAAGGTTTTTATTATGATTGGAAATACGCACTTATCCGAAGAGTTACATATTACGACAAGATTCATTGACAAAATCAGTCTTAAAGTTCAATTTACACTTAAACCTGCATTCATGGATACATTCTCTTGTCCGCCTCTCCACGTGAATATTTCCCATCCGGTCTGTATACTGTTTGCCTTCATTCCTTCCTCTTTTTGCTTTATTTTGTACCCAATATCCTGATTTACTAATTCTCTTTCTGCCAATGTGCAATATTGGAGCATCTTCTTATTCTCTAGGTCCTGCAATGCCAGATTCTTCAATGTCATCTTCATTCAAGAAAACAAAAACAACACCAATGATTAATCTTCATATAAAAACACACCTTTATTATAAACATAATTAGATTGCAAATCCTCTAGCTCTTAATCATATTATATCTTTAGATTGTTAAATAATTTCCAATTATTTCAAAATGTATTGCTAAAAAGTATTATTTTATAATGTACAATTGTGAAAATATAGATAAAATAGTTAAAATATTTTACTTACCATGAAGGCTGAAGTTACGTCCATGCTCGTCTTCAATCAGACATAATATTTGATAAATCAATAAACCTCGAAGAATCATCAGCACTATATTAAACTCTAATAATACAATCATAATCTTCACGTAAAATTTGTTAGAAACATTAAACAATACAATGCTCTAAGCTTGAGTCCACCCAGCTGCTGGAAGCCAAGGAGTACAACTACAGACGTATCCCTTATCCTCCAAGTAGAAGAGCTGTTTTTCTGAGTGATTTTCTAAGACTCCACTATATGTCAGAACCTGTCAAACTCACACATATACCTCTTGGGCACCAAACAGTTTGTCATATTAGCTAACCATTTCTGCAGTTAACTCATTTTTTTTATAAAATGTCACTTGTACCCCTTGTCCTCTGATCGCCTCATATGATGTCTGCACTTTTACGAATGAGCGTGGCGACCTCGGACATTTTGTATTATATACTAATCTCGTTAATATTCGATAAATTATTCTTCATCTCTCTCATACCCAAGGTGTGCTAGGGGTTAAACTTGGGTTTAGTGACACATATGCACATTCACCAATCAGTAGGAACCCCGAAAACTATGGATTTTAAACTAATCTCAGTCACATTTTGTCGTTTTATTTTCACCCCTTCCCATCCCTCTTTTGGGTGCTAGGGATCAAACATGGCCTTAAATGGCATTGGACTGTGACGTATTAGCAAAGCAACCCCAAAAACCATATCATTTGACACTAATATCGGATATATTTTGAAATTTTATTTTTTCACTCCTTGTCCCTTCCTCATTAGAGGCGCTTAAAATCAAACATGGGCTAAAATCATTACCGATACTCGCAGAAATAAGACAAGCGATACCGAAAACCATAGTTTCGATACTATTCTTGGTCATATTAAACATTTTATTATTCACCCTTTCTCACAAATACATGGAGACGAAGCAAACATAACGGCTGCTAGAGTGATTAAAAAAATTCCGCGATTCAGATAAAGCCCCACTTAAAAGACAGATTTCCCTAATTTTTTATAATATCTTCCGCGTTTCATTATACTAGCATTTACCAGGTCCTTATTTTAACATTTTATTACAATGAATTAGAACTATTGATACTTTGTTTGCGAAACGTCGAAAATTACGACAGCTAGAGCGACTTTTAAATGTTTGTTTGAGGTAAACTCCTACACCTAACAGTCCGATTTTTCTAATTAACGATCACAACCTTACTTTTTTAATTTATTGCTATATGTCAGGTTTAGTTCTGATAAAATAAAAAAAAATTGATATTGATCATGGTCATTTTCGGTGACTACTAGATAGGACCCGTGATGATCTGTAAAACTTTTTCAAAACTATTTTCATACAAACAATCTCAATATTCCTTCAGAATTCACTAAAAGAATGACCAGTCTTATTCAATTTCCATGCAGATCCCTTGTAACATATCAAGTGACAGTACAAATGGGCTCCACAATCCGGGTACATACTTTGGGGACTGTGAATATGCATACGTTCTACTTTCCGGATCACAGAGTCCACTTTGCACTAGGGAAACAGTGTGAGATAGCCCGAAAGGTTTGTCATCACGTTTGGTGTGGCCTCGTATCCAACAAGGTCATTCACATTACTCTTCTTTCCAGAGAAGTGTGCACAGGAGTGAGATATTTGAAAATGCCGGAGAATTTCGCCTTTCTCCAGGTTGAAGATCTGTATCGATACCTTAAGTTTCAGCAGGATCGTGCTTCAGCTCACTGGTCGTTGAATGTCCTGAAAACTCTGAACGAAATATTTCGAGAAAGCTATTTAGTTCATTATTCAAAATGGGCGGGCAGACTGCCCAGAACACCTCGACCTGAAATATCTATTGCGCTATCTCAGTATATAATGGATGAATGTAATGAATTCTACTTTACGTTGTTATGTAAATGTAGATCGTCTTCCCAGTCTGGCACAACAGGGTTTTCTCTCATGACCCATACTGCGATTTTCGGGTTGGGTCCGAGGTCGCGTAGGACTACAACTATCGTGTTGGCCCCTTATGCCCGTTTTTATAGCTCAAACTCGGAGTCATGAAACAACACCCTGATGGGCCCCCACTACATATCCACAACCACATACGAGTATTTTCAATACCTATGGGTGTCAATCAAACTACTTTTCTTAACATGACATGAGATTAACGTTAATACGAAATGGATTAATGAGAAATTATATGACGTGAAGGGAGAATGGAAAGTGTTTGTGGGATAACATTCAGGAAATTGGAGAACCCCGAGAAAAAAAAACCTAACACCGACACCCCTCTGCAATCCCCAGGATTCGAACCTGGGGTCCCAGTCGGAGTAGCCGCGTGTATACAGTGAAGGCTTCTCTAAGTTTTACTTGAATCTAACATGAATTAACTAAGTAGGAGTATTTTAAGTGCCTTGCTTCTTTATCTCTAGAGACATTTTTACTGTGCAATTCTTTGACGATGATATGCAATCTTATTTCTATGGAGTATATATATGGAGTATATATATATATATATATATATATATATAACAATTTTAGTGCTGCACTGCCAGATCCGGCCGTTCACCTGCAATAAGCTTAACGCAGTGACAGCTTTTTGGAAGGACCAGTAGTCGAAGCCTGATTATATATATATATATATATATATATATTAACTTGTTTCTGTGTCACGGGTCGGAATCTGTCATGCCTAGTTACGATACATATCCATTGAAAATGCATAAATTTCTTCTTTCTTCACTTGCCGTTTTCAATCATGACGCATTCCTCCGGTTTTTGAGAACCAATCTTCTCCTTCAATAACCCCAGCAACGTATGTGCATTTCTGATACGCTGTACAATATAATACATTTTAAGGTGCAGATGAACACCAGTCTGTTACGTTTTTAAAATGTCAAATTAATTAAAAGTTCTTAATGCAGGAACTGTAACTTATATTTAATCTATAATCATATTCCACACGTGGGACGTGGGTACTCCCTAGCGTCCAAGTTTCTTAACCAAGCTATTTTAGTTATGCTTATTTCCATACAGATGTCAGCGAGTGGCATATGGTTAGTAAATCGCCTCAAAGTAGCATCTAATAGTCAATTAAGGCATTGCTTGGATGTAAAAACCGATAAAATTTTGCTCTGAGGCTCTAATTTAGGCTTAAGTTCTTTTACGAGCCAGAAAAACTTCAGACTCGGAATCTAAGGCTAAATGTCTCTCCCTGAGGATTTGTTCCTTTGATGTTTACATCCTAAAATTTCATCGACCAATGTCGAGTTTGAAGGTATGATCTTCGAGACCATAGGGAAGGAAATTAATCCATAGACCATCGAGGCCGATTCAGGAACTATATAAATGAAGTCAATTCCCTAGTAAATCGAATATTTTTGTTAATTGAATATTAACTGGGTCTATAGAGTTCTTTTACGTGAAAGTAGACATGACAGCTGCTGAAGCGATTTCTAAATTTCGGGCGATCTCCCTAATTTTTAATGGTTTGGAGGATGCCTTTGTTTTATTTTCATGACATATATCGAATTTCGTTGAGGCTAGAAACTAAAATAATCAGTTTAATTATTTCAAGGAGTAGTTCATTTTAAAATATAAGTTTTGGAGAAATCCTTAAATAAGTTTATAATTGAAATAATTCAATATTTTTACAATGAAAATGTAATGTTTTAAGTCGGTATGATAAGTTAATATACTTGGCGTGAAAGAGCTTTTTACCTTTATCTTTAAATTATTTATTATTGCAAAAATTAAAATTACGGCCGCTAAAATTATTTTTAAATTTTCGCTTCAGATGTGCTATCACTCTTTGTCATTCGATGTTGCTGTTTAACGAACTCGACTTTACTTATTTGATTTTATTCCTCGTACAACGAGCTTGGTTCCGAAAAAAATTGCGACCGCTAAAAAGCTATGATATATATTGATGGTCATTTTCGGTGTTTAAAAAGTAGGAGCGGTGGAGATATATAATTTGTTTGCAAAAATATTTTCATTCGATAAACTTCAACAGCTTCGATCCTTCAGAATTCGCTAAACACGTACATTTATTTCACTTTGGAAATCGAACGTTTTTCATAAGTAATGCCACGAGTGATTTCCAAATTATCAAGAAATTCACGACACACGAAGTGAGGAGTGAATTTATCTAGAGAATTTGGAAATTAAGAGTGGCATTTGTTAGGACTATTTAACGAATAAAAAGTAAGCTGTTTACTCACAAATCATTATTTAACTATAGTTATTTTAAAATATTTATATACTTAATGTAGACGGCGATGTTTGAAAACAAATGAGAAACGATTGTTACGCTTCATTTCTTCCTTTGTTCATCACTGCAACGAGATTATAATATTATTTATTGCCAGAATTCACCCTAGTGTAGAAATTTATAACCAACGTTATAGGTTCTGATGTCTTATGATGTAAATATGTCAATTATATTTTTCTTCAACGTCATTTCCTGGAAAATAATTCCTTTAAGAAAGTGCAAACAGTGTTTTCTTTTTTTTTGTGGTATAATCAATTGTTACAAATGTTTTATATTATCTATCGCACACGCTTTCTGCTGACATTCATGCACTATATATACAATCTGGTAGCCGTATTTCTTGGACGGTCAGTCACTGCAAAATGATACTATGACCTATTCAGAATGTTAAAAAGGAGGTGCTTCCCTTATTATTATAAACATTAGTAGGTAAATTTTAGGCGAAACACGACCGTGATTGGTTGTAAATAAAAAATCATTGAAATGTAATTGGTCATTGGCTCCCATTTGGGGCATGAATTAAATAGTCATTAATATTTTTATTTAAATACCTACTCCCAGGGCAAACACCTTTCAGTCTTGGGAACGATTCTTTTGAAACTCAGTAATGTATCTTAATGATTCATTAACTCACTATAAATCAATATAGGCTATGTAATCGTGACGTTGTTCGCTTCTCAGGTATTACTGGGTGTACAAAAGGATTATATCTATTTTATACGATTTGATACCACAAATTATGCTTTTTTCTATGTAGTTGTCGCCAATTTGAACACATCTTGTGAAGCAAAGCAGACCTAGTTAAATAAATATTATATTTGCATGACTTCAGTGCGCGCATAAGATATTTGAAGTTCTCTGTGCAATTAGAGTGAAAATTTGTAGAATATTATTTATATTATAGAATTTTATGAAGGAAAAGTGCAAGTTAAATTGCGTGCTACCGGAGAGATTTCTTACGTCGGATCGTGGAAGATTGGCGTGTTAAGATCTCTTAGTGATATCGAACGCGAAGAGAGAATATGCAAATTCTTGGGGACAGTTCGAAAATTGAGACATGATAAAATTGGGGCTTAATAATGACATTTATGTTATTAATAATGATAAATCTAATATAAATTGTTACCGATCTTTAATTATACAGCGTGTCTACGCGGAAATGTCCTATTTTCAATGTGATTCCCAAAAGTACAGTGATCCCACTACAGGCCCTAGGAGACCCTTGGGGTAGTAGGAAATTAAGGCTCCCACTTTTCTAGTCAATGGACATTTGATGTCAGCCGAGATGTCAGCCCTACGTGACGGCCGCATTTATCCCCAGGATACGCATCTGGTACTCACTTTCATCAGAGACTGAGTCGATCCAGTGGCCATGGTGCCTCTGAAAGCTTTGGTTCAGTTTAAAAATCCTGACCCCACCACTGATTAATAGCCTCTACGTTGGGATGTTAATTTGAGGGGGTTTAAATTTGGTAATGCATTTTGGATTTTATTGCCGGACTGGTATACTCAGGGTTTACTAGGAATTGGTACGAGAGTAATATTTCCAAGTCAATCGGCGACATTTTTGGATGCAATAGACAAATACAATACACGGAATTTCTTTTGTATTATTTACTATCTGCATTAATTTAGTGCCTTATTCATTCGAATCACTATTAATGACGCATACACACTTTGGATTTATCTGTGTTCACATCTGGATGGGGACTGCGTGTTTGGTTAGTGTGTTGTCTTACTTTGATATATTAATGTTCCGTTTGCACTTTGATAAACTTCAAAGAAGTATAGATATTCAATTTTTGAACTTCCTTTCTCTTGTTTGCTCCAAGTTTGAAAATTGGGACCGCGATACGTGTCCGACGAAAATTCTAAAACAATTTGCACTGAGAACGATTGTAAACAGAGCATTTTACATATTTCACGTAATTTTAATAGATTTTGGGGTACGTCAATATCTCATGGTGGGGGCAGAAGTTTTACATATATATGTCACTGTACACAAAGTTTGAATTTTACAAATACATATTTGTGATAGTTCACTTAATTCTGGGGGAATATACGTTAGTAGGGGACGCTTGCTCGCTTACACGTCGCTTCAAGCGTTCGTGACATCTCAACATTGATACAGCTTATCCTCGCATAGCTGGCCTCCAGTTCAGCGTAAAATAATTACTTAATGGAGCTTTAGCAAAAATAATTTTACCATTGTGCAGATTTCCGGGTTTCTCACCTGAAACTGCGATACGAATTGTAATTATTTTATAATTTATACATCATTTTTCGTTATATACATATTTAATATAATATTATTTTAATTAGCTGTATCGCTATTCAATTTGATAATATCATCCCCACAATTTTAGCTTTCATTTTAATATACTCATACCTATATTTATGTTATGGCGACGATTTTCCACATTGATTCTCTTTTAATTTTGTACAAACACCATTTAAGTATGGTGTGGCGTTAATATAAAATAATTTCGGCAACAACCGGGTCGCGGACCATAGACCTTCAGGCCTGATAGCGTATTGCCTTAACTTACTATGCTAGACGTGCAAAACAAGTAAATTAAAGAACATTTATTTGCAAAAATAAATTGTATGAGTTATTAATTCTCCAAAAATAATATATATAGCCTATCATCACCTTCTTCACTTCAAGGTTTAGGCGATTCGCCTGTTCCGAATTCACAATGATTCCTTCCATCTCTTCCTAGGTCTTCTTACATCCCTTAATCCTTTTGGTTTATAATGATATGCTATCTTGGGCAATCTTGTTTCTTTCATTCTCTGAACTTGCTCTTCCCAGCCGACGCGGTGTTGTTGAATTCTATCATTTATATTGAATATAATTCTAATTCACTTCCTATTTCTTCATTTCTTATGTGGTCCAATTTTGTGTATCGTTTGGCCCTTCTTAGAAAAGTTATCTTTGCACTTTGCATTCTACTCGAACTCCTCTTGTTATCCAGGACTCACTATCTTATAAAAGTACCGGTACCGCCGTTGTTTTGTGGAACTTCGATCTTGTGTCCTTCTTTATATTATTGTTTCAGTGTTCTTTGAATGGTGCCACATGTCATTTGAAATTTTGATAATTTATTGTCTATATAATTACTTTTTCCATACCAGAAGACAATTCACAACCTAGTCAATTAAAATTTAACGCTTGTGATAGAAATTTATTTTCTATTATTATTTTCGACCTTATTAGCAACTTTCCTAAAAAGATTTAGTTTTGACATTTCTGTAGATATATTAAAATCACACTCTTTACTTGTTTCATTTAAACAGTGTAGAGAGAATTTTAAATCGTTCTCTGTATTTTGCATTATAACAACATCGTCAGCGTACAGTAAAATATTAAAATTTGTTATATTATTTATTCTTATTCCTTTCTTAACAAGTGGTTATATCAGAAACTAAGAATGAGTTAAAGGGTACAAAACAAAAAGAGAAAAATATGAATACGTTTCCAGTGAGCCCCTGCGGTAAAACGAACAATGTTATGTCTGTATCCAATTTCTATCCATATCCACTGCAACCAAGAATTTGTATCAACGGCTTCCATAATCCGGATACAAAGGTCTCGAAGGTCTTGCAGTTTAGTGACAAACAGCTTGTCCTTCAGTACAACCAAAGGGAAAATCCAATGGTGTGGTGATAGGGGAACGTGGAACCCAATTCAAAGATCCATCTTGTCCTATCTAGCGTCCTAGATATGATTCGTTCAGCGTTTCCAGGACATGAGCTGAAGCACCATCTTGCTGAAACCACAGGTTTAGTTACAGATCTTCAACCTGGGGAAAAGTGAAATACTCTATCATTTCCAGGTACCTTAATCCTGTGACAGTGTTCTCTGAAAATAATAGTAATTTGAATGATCTTGTTGGATACGAGACCACACCAAACGTGAGTACAAATGTTTCGGACTACCTCACACAGTTTCTGCGATGAAAAGTGGTTTCGCTAACCCCCCAAAATTAGAATTTATGCTTATTAACAGTTTCCATGTATGTATGTATGTGTGTGTGCCCGTTAATACTCTAGCGGCCGCAATTTTTATTTTATCAGAACCAAACTTGGCATATAGCCATTAATTAAAAATGTAAGGTTGAGATCGTTAACCAGAAAAATCGAACTGTTGGATGTAGGAGTTCGCATGGAAGGAAAATTTAATGTCGCTCTAGCTACAGAAATTTTCAATTTTTCGCAATGAAAATAACTGTATGATACTACAATAAAACGAGGAATAGTTTTAAAAAACTAAAAGAACACGCTTTATTAGAAAACTAAAAAATGAAAAATAAATTTAATTTCCAATACGCTTGGGATAAAATTAAAGTGGTCAACAAAAAAATCATCTCCAACACATATAGAATAAAACTAGAGTTATCAACAAAATAAAATAATTTTACCATCAAAAGCGTGGGGTGCTCTATATCAATTAATATATTTGATAATAAACATATATTGGTAAAAGTAAGCTCTCTAAGAAGAAAATGTAAACATCATAAAAAACACCCCACGCTTTTGATGGATAAATTATTTCCTTTTTGTTGATAACTCTAGTTTTATTCTATATGTGTTGGAGATGATTTTTTTGTTGACCACTTTAATTTTATCCCAAGCGTATTGGAAATTAAAATTATTTTTCATTTTTTAGTTTTCTAATAAAGCGTGTTCTTTTTGTTTTTTAAAACTATTATTTATATTTTATTTTTTAGTTTTAATATTTTACAGAATAAGATACAAATGTAAATATATTTAAATTCGATACTATTGTAGTATGAGCTAAAAGTATTACTCTTGTAAAAAAAAAACCCCTCCCAGACGGATTTGAACAAGCGACGTATGGATTACTGTAATTATATACCACTAAGGGCCAGTTTCACCAAGAGAGATAACTGTATTACGCCAGTTTAAGCTATGCATTATACATGGGGAAAACTGGCGTAATACAGTTACCTCTCTTGGTGAAACTGACCCTAAGAGTTCACTGCTCTACCAACTGAGCTCTTACAGCGATTGACTAAAAAGTCGACAAGTCCGCAACCTATTACACCAGTTTTATTTTTTTTGATTTTCGGATGATTCTGGCCAGAATTTTAGAAACAAAACATGAAATTATTGTATTGTCACGGGTCCTCTACACGTATACAAAGTTTCAAGTCGATCCAATGTTTCTAAGTGGGTGAAAATCGCGTTGAAATATTCCGTTACATTGATACAAAAACACTTTTTTTGATTTTCTGATGATTATGGCCAGGATTTTAGAAAATAAATATGAAATTATTGTATTGTCACGGGTCCTCTACAAGTATACAAAGTTTCAAGTCGATCCAATGATTTTAAGTGGGTGAAAATCGCGTTGAAAGATTCCGTTACATAGATAGATAGATAGATTGATACATACAGGTCAAGCTAATATAAAGCGTGTAAAAAGAGAAATCGTCTGTTAGAAGTGAGGGTTTTTATCTGAAACCCAAAATTCACACATCAAGGCTCACTAAATTTTGAAGTGAACTAGACATATCTCTTATAAGAACAAACAGAAATCGATGCTACAACAAACATAATAATATAATAATAATAATAATAATACTAATAATAATAATAATAATAATAATACTACTACTACTACTACTACTACTCCAGCCACTCACTAATAATAATAATAAATAATAATAACAATAATAATAAAGGAATTGAATAGAACCGCAGTGATTAGGAGTCACTATTATGAACTCGCATACCACTGTGGTCTCGAAGTAGCGGCGTTTTTCTTGTCACTCAGGCGGACCCGGGTGTCGATGCCCGGTCGGGACAGGCTCCTGGGTTAGTTTTTTCGCGGGTAGTTTTCTCACCTGTTCAACAAATGTCAGGAAACTTAGGGCTCAACGGTCCCCGAAGATCATACGGGGCCGTCATCCATCATCCTTATCATTATTTTATTATATTATTATTATTATTATTAGTATTATTATTCTTATCATATCCTTCACAACCCATCCTTCACACCGTGTGGAAAACAACGGTGAAGCTACCACACCTATAATTCCCTAGTAAAGCTGCAAAGCATAGCATGCAAATGCTATGATTGCAGTGAAGGACGTGCCCTTGGGCAGAATTACTATGGATGGACCTTATGTCCTCCATGATGATGATGATGAACGTATTACGTATTTTCTGGACTCTTGATCACTTATACAACCTGAAGCTTCCTCGTGTGATCAATCCATTGTGTGCTTTCCAGCACGAGATCTTAAAGCAAAAACAATGAAGACCCCAACCCGGAACTCTTGCCGACAGTTGAGTCAAATTGTAGTACCTGTGAAATTATTTGATAGCTCCTAGTTCAGACGTACTCGCAGGTTGGCTACTTAAAAGTCCCCAGGACTAGCCAGACCATACTAAGTCCGCTAATTATACGGCTACCAACATATTTTTTTAAGTAAGAGATGAATAGTTCACAGTTCCACGTCCATTAATAATAATTCACGGCACACGTGACGGACGATGTAGTTTGCGTCATATTGCGCAGTAGAAAATTCGAAGAAGCGGATGATATTTGAACAAAGTGAGGGGGGGAAACTAATTTCCCGATAATATACTTCGAATATGATTCAAAATCCAAGGCCGGCAGGGACAAAAATGGTATGGCGGATTCCAGTTCAGGAACGTTACATGGCCATGAGGTATAAAATGAATGGACTGTGAAATAAGAAGATCGAATAGGGCAAATTAATATAAAAGTGAAATATTTATTTTATTCACACATATCACATTTCACTACACTTCTTTAATAAAATTGTAAGTTTTTGATCATATTAAAATTTACTTCACTGTGCACTACACTTTATTTCTAATGAAAAATTTAGATAAATTTAGAACGTAGCGTGCTAGAACACAGAGCAGCTCTTCATGGTAAATTTCCCTCAACTAACGTTTGGAGTAAATGCAATCCTATATAAAGACTTTAAAAGAAAGCTTCTAGAAAGTTCCAAGATTTACGTAATTTACGGTGACAGCTTTGAGTGAACAGGAACGCGTATAATATAGCATGATAATCAATCAGGAAAATTCATAATTAATTAACATCTCCTAGTTAGAGGACGGACCATATAATTGCCAACATGATCCAAACAAAATTAGGCAATGACTTGCAATTTTAAGAACAAAGGACTGTGACGTCACTAGCAGGTGCGTAGAAGTTACCAGATCATTGGAAATAGCCTCCATGCGATATTGCACTATATTAAAATATAATGCGTAACAATTTGCGAATCTTATAGATTTAAAATAAATTATTATTGGAAGTGAGGCTGGAAATTAAAAATCATCCACACATGTTGCAAAAATGATCAGCATCAGAATGAGCTTATCACAAGCGATAGAGAATGATTATAACATAAAACAATTATATATACTTACTTACTCACTGGCACTATTGAACCCGTAGATTCATGACCGCGCGGACATAAGCTCTCTATACATCCCTATCCTGAGCTAATGCTTTCCAATCATTCCCTGTATAATCTACTTCCCTCAAATCATAGTTAATCCCGCTATTGTATAAAGTCCTAAGAACATCTCCCTGTGTTTGAGCCTTTAGCATAGGTTCCCTGAAGTAGTCCCCGCTCGGAGAACCGAATGGGGGACTATTTGACCTCCGGAAAATTTTACCCCAGATGAACCCATGTCCGCATTCCTTGACGGTTGTATTTTTATGGTGAAAGATCGTCACTCTTTCGCCCAAGGCACTTTTTTCGTCTGGCTTATCACCTTCGACCAGTCCGGCATGGGTAACCCTATCGGCAGCAATGCTACCGCCGGCATAGCTCTCAGGATCATATAAGCACGCAAGCCACTCCACCACGACTAGGTGAAGCTACCATGGAGGGACAATTCAATTAGATATACCGACAGCATTTTCTAAATGAAAATTATGTGTATTTAAAAGTACCTAAAGGCATAGAATTATAAGATAAAGGCTGTAATGTATTAAAACTTAACAAAGCATTATATGGATTGACGTAAATGCTGGAATAAGAGATGTAACATATTGTGTAAAGAAATAAACAATAGTTTTAAAAAACTAAAAGAACACGCTTTATTAGAAAACAAAAAAATGAAAAATAATTTTAATTTCCAATACGCTTGGGATAAAATAAAGTGGTCAACAAAAAAATCATCTCCAACACATATAGAATAAAATTAGAGTTATCAACAAAAAGAAAATAATTTTACCATCAAAAGCATGGGGTGCTCTATATCAATTAATATATTTGATAATAAACAGATATTCGTAAAAGTAAGCTCTCTAAGAAGAAAATGTAAAAATCATAAAAAGCACCCCACGCTTTTGATGGTAAAATTATTTTATTTTTGTTGATAACTCTAATTTTATTCTATAAGTGTTGGAGATGATTTTTTTGTTGACCACTTTATTTTATCCCAAGCGTATTGGAAATTAAAATTATTTTTCATTTTTTAGTTTTCTAATAAAGCGTGTTCTTTTAGTTTTTTAAAACAATTGTTTATTTTTTATTTTTTAGTTTTAATATTTTACAAAATAAGACAAAAATGTAAATGTCTTTAAAATCTATACTGTTGTAGTATGAGCTAAAAGTAATACTCTTCTATAAAAATACCCTCCCAGACGGATTGGAACCAGCGACATATGGATTACTGAAATTATATACCACTAACAGTTCACTGCTCTACCAACTGAGCTCTTGCAACGACTGACTAAAAACTCGACAAGTCCGCAACCTATTATACCAGTTTTCATTTTTTTGATTTTCGGATGATTCTGGCCAGGATTTTAGAAACAAAATATGAAATTATTGTATTGTCACGGGTCCTCTACACGTATACAAAGTTTCAAGGCGATCCAATATTTCTATGTGGGTGAAAATTGCGTTGAAAGATTCCGTTACATTGATACAGAAACACGTTTTTTGATTTTATGATGATTATGGTCAGGATTTTAGAATAAATATGAAATTATTGTATTGTCACGGGTCCTCTACAAGTATACAAAGTTTCAAGTCGATCCAATGTTTCTAAGTTGGTGAAAATCGCGTTGAAAGATTCCGTTACATAGATACAAAAACACTTTTTTTGATTTTCTGATGATTATGGCCAGGATTTTAGAAAATAAATATAAAATTATTGCATTGTCACGGGTCCTCTACAAGTATACAACAAAGTTTCAAGTCAATCCAATGTTTCTAAGTGGGTGAAAATCGCATTGAAAGATTCCGTTACATTGATACAAAAACACTTTTTTTGATTTTCTGATGATTATGGCAAGGATTTTAGAAGATAAATATGAAATTATTGTATTGCCACGGGTCCTCTACAAGTATACAAAGTTTCAAGTCGATCTCATGATTTTAAGTGGGTGAAAATCGCGTCGAAAAATTCCGTTTCATAGATAGATAGATACAGGTTTAGCGTGTAATAAAGCGTGTAAAAAAGTTATACTATAGACTCTGACAATTAGAAACAGTTAACGATTTACAATTTAATGTGTTAAATTCACACAGTATCTTATATTCAGTTTGCTACTCAATTGGACCTTGATCGTTCTAAGTGCGGAAATTTAGGCATTGTTTGACTGTATTGATTTTCCTTTGTTGATGTTCAACTTCAAAAACTAAAAATACTGTTTAATTTTTAAGAAATATAATCAAGAAGGCCGTGAATCTGGCAATACGCAAATAGTAATTGTCTTAATGTAATTAGTGAAATAAGAAGTTATATGTGTTATTAATCTGAAAAATTGTGTTTCTATGGTTCAATAATTTGTCTAAGACTGATAAGTGTATATAAATAAGGAATTATTTGTGTATTTTTATTATTAATAGTGTTAATATTTAAGAGCTTGTTGTTGTTAGGGTAAACATAACCCTAGCAACCTATTGTTGTTATTTTTGATCTAGTTATTTCATAATAGCCTACTAATGCTTTCAATATGAACACGAATGAATTAATTTGGCACAAGGAATAGCAAATCAAACATTATTTCTACTTCAAAATAAACCAAGCTTATCGCAAGACCAGTTACCTAATCATGAATTAAATTCTACAATCATTGATAGTGAATCTGACTCTGATGATGGATGGCAGATAACAAAACCCAATATGAAAAGAACACGAAATAGATATCCTAAATTACAAGATCCAGCTAAAAGAAAACATTTGGAAGAATCCAATCAATATGCTGTTCTGGCTAAGTTAAATGAAAATGAAATGCAACAAGATAATCCATCAGAATCTCAACACGATTCTTCAAGAGAATCTCAACCTGTAAGTAATGATATGAATTCTAGCAATAATCACAATGTACAAACAAGAAATGAACCACGTCCTCCACCTGTATTTATTCCTGGAGTTACAAATATAGTGAAATTAATTCATCATTTATCCGCTAATGGAATAGATACAAATAATGAAGTTATATACAAAACATTGCGCAACAATGAAATAAAAATAATGGTAAAAACAATTGATTGCTACAGAAAGCTAATACATTTTCTGAATAAAGAAAAGGCTGAATTTCATACTTATCAGCTTAAACAAGATCGTGCCTATCGCATTGTATTGAGAAATATACACCCTTCCATCCCAATTGATGAAATCAAAACTGCAATAGAAGAGCTTGGATACAAAGTTCGAAATATAATGAATATTAGACATAGAGTCACAAAGTTGCCACTGCCATTGCATTTTATTGATTTGGAACCAAATGAAAATAATAAGAATATATATAAAGTAGAATTTCTTTTACATGCTAAAATTAGAGTTGAATCACCACGAAAAAGTGTGGATATTGTACAATGTCAGAGGTGTCAAATGTATGGTCATACTAAATCTTATTGTAAGAGGTCTTACCGATGTGTTAAATGTGGTAAAGACCATGAAACTACCACATGTACTAAGCCCAACAATACCACAGCAATTTGTGCGCTGTGTGGTGGACCTCATCCTTCAAACTATAAAGGTTGCTCGGTATATCATGAAATTCAAAGACGAAAAACTATTCCATCTAATAGTACTCAATACATGAATACACAACAATCGCAAGCTGAAGAATTACAGACAAATGTAAACCCTGGACCGATGTCTAACAGGATGTCTTATTCTCAGACTGTATCTGGTACCACTAGGACTGGACACAATGACCATGAGACAACTAATAATGATATTAAAGCAATTTTAGTTTCCTTTAATAAGCTTGAAGAAGTATTGAAAACACAAGCAGAACAAACAATGACTCTAATAAACCTTCTAACACTGTTATTTCAAAATTGAAATAATGGCCCAAACACTCCGGATTGGATTATGGAATGCCAATGGCCTGGCTAACCATCGTCAGGAAATTGAATTTTTTCTAAATAATCAGAATCTTGATGTATTACTTATTTCTGAAACACATTTCACAGATAAAAATTATTTTTCTATTCCAAGATACAATGTTTATGATACAAAGCATCCTGATGGAACAGCACATGGAGGAACTGCAGTAATAATCAAATCTAATTTAAAACATTATGCATCATTTAAATATGAAAAGGAGCATATTCAGGCAACTAACGTCATACTTGAAGATAGAATGGGAACTTTAGGCGTTTCAGCTGTGTACTGTCCGCCTAAACACAAAATTACTCGTATAATGTTTGAAGATTATTTTGAACAATTAGGAAATAGATTTGTTGTAGGGGGTGACTTTAATGCAAAGCATCAAATATGGGGATCAAGACTTATTACTCCCAGAGGGAGAGAACTGCAACAATGTCTAATAATATAAATATGGAACATGTTTCTACAGGTCAACCTACATACTGGCCAACAGATTTAAACAAAATACCTGATTTATTAGATATGTTTGTTGTCAAGGGCATTAATGATAACTATATTGACATAGAATCTTGTCTTGATATATACTCTGATCATACTCCTATTATAATAACAATAAGCACAATGATCATCAGAAAATCACAATCTCCTGCACTATATAATAATAGAACAGACTGGGATTCATTTAGGAGGTGGTTAGACAACAATATCAATCTAAAAATTCCCCTAAAATCCGAAGACGATATTGATGCAGCAACAGAGTATTTTACGAATTACTCCAAGAATCTACATGGAAATCGACGCCTAGTTTAAGCACAAAGGAAGAAAATTGTATTAACTATCCAAAAGAAATAAGGACAAAGATTTTAGAAAAAAGAAAACTTCGAAGGATTTGGCAAACATATAGACGCCCTGAAGATAAAACTAAACTTAATAAAAGTGCAAAAGAACTGAAAAAACTTCTTTCTGATTTAAAGAACGACACATTTTATGAATATATAACTAATCTTAGTCCTAACAATAAAGATGAATATTCATTATGGAAACTTGCCAAGTCATTAAAGCGTCCAAAAAAATTGATTCCACCTATTAAAAAGAGGATGGTTGGGCTAGAAATAATTTAGAAAAAGCAGAAATTTTTGCAAATCACCTTTCTGAGGTCTTCAAGCCTAACACAGATATTGCCAATGATGAAAAAGAAGAAGAAATTAAAAATTTTCTCAATATTCCACTTCCAATGTCTTTACCGATAAAAGCGTTCACACCCAGTGAAGTGAAGAATGGAATTGAAAAGAATTTAAATCTAAAGAAATGTCCTGGTTATGACTTAATAACAGCTAAAATACTTAGAGAAATATCAAGAAAAGCTGTAGTCTTTATCACCATACTCTTTAACAGCATTATTAGAACATCCTGCTTTCCTTCACAATGGAAGGTTTCTCAAATAATTATGATTCTAAAACCAGGTAAACCTCCAAACGAAGTGACCTCATATCGCCCAATAAGCATGTTACCAATATTATCGAAATTATTTGAAAAACTTCTTTTAAAGAGACTAAAACCAATTCTACTTGAGAGTAATATTTTGCCAGATCATCAGTTTGGTTTTCGTAACAATCATTGTACAATAGAACAAGTTCATAGAGTTGTAAATGAAATTGAGAACGCTATAGAAAGTAAGAAATATTGTTCTGCTGTTTTCTTGGATATTCAACAGGCCTTTTGACAAAGTTGTGGCATGTAGGACTACAGTATAAACTGAAGTTATATCTTCCACAACCATATTACTTGTTACTTTGTTCTTACCTTAGTAATAGAATTTTTCAAGTCAAATATGAAGATGAATTATCTGGTTTTTACAGTATATTTTCTGGAGTTCCACAAGGCTCTGTATTGGGGCCTGTGTTTATATACTCTATATACAGCTGATTTTCCACAAATAAATGGAGTACTTGTAGCTACATTTGCTGATGATACTGCCATGCTCTATTCACATGAAGATGCTAGGCAAGCATCTGAACACCTCCAGCAACAACTTAATAAGACAGAAGAATGGTTAACTACATGGCGTATACGAACTAGTGAAAATAAATCTATTCATATTACATTTGGAACAAGAACTGGTAACTGTCCTACTGTAACATTAAATAATAAAACTCTTCCAACAGGTGATTCCGTCAAGTATTTGGGAATACATCTTGATCGTCGTTTAACATGGAAGAAACACATTCAACAAAAACGTACAGAATTAAAACTAAAAACATCAAAATTTAATTGGCTCATAGGTCACAAATCAAAACTGAGTCTAGAAAAATAAACTTCTAATATATAAAACTATACTCAAGCCTATTTGGACTTACGGTATTCAATTATGGGGAACTGCCAGCAATTCCAATATTGAAATTTTACAGAGATTTCAGTCTAAGACCCTTCGTTTTATTGTTGCTGCTCCATGGTATGTAAACAACGCCACCATTCATCATGATTTAAAAATAGCTACTGTAAAAGAAGAAATAGAAAAGTACAGCACTCGATATCTAAGGCGACTAGAAGTTCATCCTAATCATCTTGCAATCAATCTTCTAGACAACAGTCAAGAAATAAGAAGACTAAAAAGAAATAAAATATTAGAACTTCCTTTCATTTTTGCATAAAATGTTGTATAATGGAGTGCTGTCAATGGGCAGTATTCTCCTAACAAGTTATGTATTTTAACAAATTTACTTATTGTCTTTTCAAGATAGATTGTAAATTAGCAATAAAGTTATTAAAAAAAAAAATTTTTTAAGAAAAAAATTGGTTTTTGCATTGTGCACAGTATCGATATCCATAAAATACACCTGCAATAAGGTATTGAGTACTTAAACTTTAAGTACTTAAGTACCCCGACACTATTAGGGCATCCGATGGCTAGGGAGTCTTTCCTTTCTTCCATTTCTTCTTTCCTTTATTTTCTTTTCTTCTCCAGAAAAGCCTGACCAGAGGCTATAAGATGGCATCCTCATCACTGGTCTTGCCTTCCTTAGGCCAGCAACCAATCGAAGGGACTATTATTATGCTTTCAAGTCTTATACGAGAATTTCCCGGAAGGATCGAACTTATGACGACCAAAGCATGAAAAAGTTGTGAAGCAGGGACACTAAAAATACAACATGAAGCAGAATAAACAGCTTGTGAAATGAGATTCATGCGTAGAACAGCGGGTTACACAGATGGGATCGGAAAAGAAACACTGATATCTTAAAAGAATTGAAGACTAACGCCAATTTTGGACCATATTAAACAGTACCAACTAAATTTGGAAACACCATCTTGAAAGAATGAGTTCAAATTGGATCCCCAAAGCTTTTATAATTATATACCAAGAGAACGAAGATCTCTGGGCCGTCCTATGAAACGCTGGAGGGAAAATTTTCTATAGGATCGTAACAGGCCTTGGCTTAATACTTGGAAGGAAGAAGAAGAAACTTTAAAATGCGTTTTTCTCAAAACTTTTATAAATTGACCTTGATCGTTATTCCTGTTTTTTATTTACAGTGTTCTGCCTAGAGCATGTCCTTCATTGTAATCATTGCATTTTCATGCTATGTCTTTGCAGTTTACTAATGAATTATAATGTGTTGTAGGCTTCCGTTTGCCTTTCAATCCACCGTGGATAATGACCATGATGATGTTTGGGGGACCGTTTGGGCCAAAAGTTTCCCCTGAAATTTGCCTTAAAGGTGAGAAAACAAAAACTCACCCAGGAAGCTGGTCCCGACTGGAATCGAACCCGTGCCCGCTGCGTGACAAGGCAGCACATTACCTCGAGACCACAGCGCTGTAACGTTATTCTTGAGTACCATGCATATATATTACTTACTTACTCACTGGCACTATCGAACACGAAGTTCATGGCCGCGCGGACATAAGCTCTCCATACATCCCTATCCTGAGCTAATGCTTTCCAACATTCCCTGTATAAATCTAATTTCCCCCCCCTCAAAAAAAGATCATAGTTAAACTGTTATTCTCCCGCCACCTCATTCTTGGTCTAAACCAACTGGGGCGTTTTTCCCGCTGGCTTTCCTATAAAAAGCTTCCATGAAAGTCTTGCATTCCCCATACGTGCCACATGTCCTGCCCATCGCAGTCTAGTCTACGAGCCTTAACTGTTCTTATTATAA
>JASPKZ010003373.1:0-39364 GCA_030220185.1 Diploptera punctata | reverse complement strand
TTGGAACGATGTCTCTGATCGTCCAATAATGCAAAAATCCAAATGTTACGCTTGAATGGGGTTTTGATTGATATAACAATTGAGTAGTGTTGAATTGTAACGTAGCAAGGATTGAACGGTTTACAATTTCATTCTGTTGGTGTAGTGCCGCGAGCGATTGGAAAATATTAGCTCATGTTTTGGGATATGGAAGTTAGGTAAGTTTGAATACATTCATTGCACAAATAATTCATACTAGAATAAATGTTCTTATTATACACTGCAGCTTCATTTAGTTGAAAACTTAAAGATTTAATTCCAACGCTTCCTGTCACTTATTCAATTTTTTATTCAACTTGCTAATGGCTGGAGTGCGCCCCTACTCCTAAACAAATCAAATATTTTTTTTTTATTTTCGTTCAGGTAAACTCCTACACCTAATGTTTTAGAGCATAATATCAGATAAACACTCGTCGTACCTCAAAATGAATATGCACAAAGTTATACGTTATGACGAATCAAACATGGAGGTTCGTTAGAGTCAATTCTTATTTTCGGATTTCAGTTAAACCCCCACTTAAAATGGACGGATTTCGCTGAGTTTTGGGTAACACCTACCTCGGTTTATTTTAATAACATATACTGAGTTTCGTTGTGAAACATCGAAAATTGCGATCGATAGAGCGATTTTTAAATTTTCACCTCAGCTGAACTCCTACACCTAATGGTTTAAGAGGGTCAAATTGTGAATCTAAACAATCGAGGGACGCAATCAGACTCACACACAAAATTTTATCAAAATCGGACCAGTTGTTTAGGAGGTGTTGAGTGACAAATTCACGTACACAAGAATTATATAAAGATATAGATTATGCAGTGAATGCACATCCAATACGTCTCCTTCCGAGGAGTGATTTTTGAAATAAACAGAATTGAAATCCTACAAATTATGAATAAGAAGAAGAATAAGATTATTCAGTGTCGTAACACATATAATTTTCGGTCTGACTTGGAGGCTAGTTGTTAAATGTTTCACTGGAAATGTTTTTTAACAATAAAAGTCTTTCATCACACATTCTGCATACATAGACAAACCATATTAATCTTTGTACTCTTATGCATTTTATTTATTCAAAACCTCAGGTTGACATTTTTTTGTGTTCTCTTTTGGCACTGGAGTAATTATAACCCGCTTCTGAGTTTGTGGCGTCCGGAAGGCAGGGTTTCAGGTGTCCTGGTGATATGATGGGCGATGATTATAATAGCGGTGCGCCAGGAGAGTCCTTAATCCTAAACAATCCAAGTCGAATATGAATGATGATGATGGTCATATGATGTTCGGGGACCGTTTGGGCCTTAAAGTTTCCTGATACTGTATTTCTATTACAAATGAGGAAAAACCGCGGAAAAAATCACCCAAGGAACTTGCCCCGACCGGGGATCGAACCCGATTTTTATAAACTTTTTTACTCAATTCATCATTTGTTCTAGTTATCCAAGGTCCATCTACAATTTCTGCTGGTCGAAAATTTTCCCAAATACAAGGCGCAGCATAAGTAAGTTAACCGAAAATGCAAATATATTATTTTATGAAGCTTACGATATCTATACAAAAAACAACTGCCGAAATTGTTCAAAGTGACCACCATTGTTTGTTTAAGCATTTATGACGTCGTTTTTAACACTGATTTCAAGATGATGTCACACAATTTCCCATTATTAACAAAAGTGTTTTCAAATTCCTGTTCAATCAAATCCCGTAAATGTTGCAGGTTAAGTGGTTTTGTACTGAAAACTTTATCCTTCAAAATCACCTCAAGCAGTAGTGTTTGAGATTATATCATCAAGGTCCCGTATTCAAACAATCTGATTTTTCCCTTGTAACCACGTGCAGTGGTTAATTGACTTAGGCCGCACCCTGTAGTTATCTTCTTTAATTAACATGATCTGTGTCTGGGTGACACAAGATACCTAAAAGTAGTGCGTAAAAAGGGAAAGGTTAGCCCCTTAATTGGTAAAATTTAATTTTTTATGTCAGTTTATTTAACTGCGTCGGACTGGAGTGAAAATAAATCATGCATAAAAATTTATTTTGTATATATTGTTGTATAATTTTGCTGATTAATTTTAACCACTATTAATTAAGAACATTGAGCTGATCCCTCATTCGCCGAAGAACTCCGTAACCTTGTAAAGTGCGTATACGTTCCAAAGTACCGACAAGTCATCTTTGTACAGTATGTATGTGTTCAAAAATGTGGTAATTATTTGCACAAACAGGTTCTTTTGGACAATTTGTTCGCTGAATAGCAAGCTGAACGATTCGCATGTCTACTGTTTTACGTACACATCAGCCATTTCCAAGAGGCTCATGTTGTGGTGTTTGTTAGGAGGTCTTCATTCTAGTTTTCTAAACACAAATCTAATCCAATTTTAAACTATGAACAGTACAAAATGTCGGATATGTAACAGAAATAATTTCAGTTTCAATGCAAAAACTGCAAATTAATTAAATGGAAGAAATTTAACAACTGACAATGATATATTTTTCGTCGTAGACCGTGGGTACCTTCCTCAAATTGGTTGGTTTAATAAATGAGAAAAAAACTAATCCATAAATACTAAAGGTAAAATACTCATTGAGTTTGTTTAACGCTAGGGGCGCTGATCTCCGAGTAGGTTATGTTATATTCCTACTCCGTAACCTGCTTTTTATTCGCCTAAGATTCCTTTGATATCAACTGACAAAAAATGACTAATATTTTGTCTTGTTTCGGGTAAATCGTAAAATTGTTAATAAATTACTTGTAAATTCATAACAAATAAATAATTTTCTTGCTGCCTACATTACTATACACCTGTTGCATTACATATTTGTTTTGTCTAATGCCACCAGGTTGTCTCTTATGTCATTTCTCACTTTCTCCCCTGGCTTTGGCAGAATTGTAATCCATTTCTTAGGTTGGGGCACCTGGGAGGCGGAGTTACGTTGCCTCGATGATATGATGGGTGATAAATGACAATGAAGCGCCACGAGAGTTCTTAACCTAAACTTAACCTAAATTCCAGACCATGGGCAACCACAGGAATAATTACCTTTAAGAAAAAATGGCTATGGATTGACCGGGAATTGAACCCGGCACCTCATGAACTGTAGTCAGGATCGCTGACCACTAGCCCATGAGACTGGTCAAAGTTACACTACATGTAGAACTCTTTATTACGTTTTTTGAAGATAACAATGCGAAAAATCACTCAATAAAATAGGCCACGACATTTGAACGTCGCGGGTCAACAATAGCATCACGGTCACGTGGTTACGGCTGGGATACTACTTCAACATTTGTTTTGCTCTAAAAATAATTACAATTTCGCGTTCCTTTATTTCAGGAAAATCGGGAATCAAAATATTTTTTTTGGACGTAAATAAATAAGTGATGGCGTTAAATGAAAGCTGTGATTGCAGGTAAAATTTCGCTAAAAATACGAGGTAAATACCAATTAAAATATAAGACAAAGTTGGTGTAGAATTAGAATGTAGGCCTGCAGTAGAGCCACTTTACCTTTACCTCTGATTTTCTTCTTAATTTTTGTTTTCCTCTCTTGGCCTTTTTGACGTGAATACGTGTTTGAATTAGCGTCCACAATTCAGACAACTAATGATAACAAAATCGGGGGATACACTTTGGTGTTGCAGCTACATATCTATCATCTACATCCAAAATGTAATTACGTCCCTCGATAAATAAAGGATCAAACACTTCCTAACGTTGACTGTGGACTGTGATGCATTGCGCGCGGCGGAGTAAGCTCCGCCATATTGAAGTCGATTTCCTGCGTCACATAATTATCGTTTAGTATAAATTTTGACTCAGACAAGTTACGACGTTCGTTTGAGTCTCAATTGTCAGCTCTCGTCAAGATGTATCGATTGGGAATATAAAACATTAGACAAAAAGCCTGATGTCCAAGTTCAGGAATCTAACCCCGGGACATCTGGAACGCTGCCTACAAGGCCACGGGGCCTGTGAATGTTGAGGCAGTTATTTCTCAAATGCTTTCGTAAAATTATATATTTTGTACGTTGTCCATGTTAAAATGATTGCTATTTTTAACTTTTTTGGTGTCATTTTATTTTTAACAGTGTAACCACCTGTTATTCAGTTTTAAAAATAACTGCAATAATCGGGTTACCATGGCAACGCATGTTCATGTACAGTTTATACTCTCACACGTCTGTCTGTTTTCATTACAAGATATTAAGGTACAAGTTTCTTCTCTTCAAGTCAGGTACAATCTAAATCACATTAGAAATTATATCAACATTATCCAACTTGTCTAGATGCTACAAAGAGTAGGATGCAGGTAGGCAAACAGTTTTCAGATACTTTGAAATTCATTATTCAATTTTATACTAGAGCATGTCATCAAATCTTTAGAGGATAATGAAGGCCTAATAAGCTGTTAGTTTATGCTAATGATGTAGTATTATTAGGCGATAGCGAGGAGATACTACGGGCCAACATGCCCACTCTATTTAGTAACAATAAGAAATTGGTGCTGGAAGTAAACATCAATAAAACTATATATATTCACACAAAGAAATACATTATATAATGGAAATGGTCAGCTAATGACAAATGAGGCAAATTATGAGAAAGTGGCTGAATTCAAACATCAAGCAACAATAATCACAAACAGGAATGAGAAGCACAAAGAAAGTAAAGATAGGTTCAATTCTAGAAATGCATGCTATAACGGATTACAGGGATTTTTGTAAAGAAACTGAAAACATAAAACTGTTGTATAAAATAGTTACCAAAACAATGACTATTACTTTAAGTGAGGAGAAAACATTACGAGTGTTTATAAATAAAGTTGTTAGAAACAAAGAAAGACCAACAGACAGATGACTATATGACAGTGAACTGCGTGATCTTTATGGAAAACCAGACGTAATAAAAACAGTACAATCTTAAATTGCATAGACTAGAGTGGACAGGACATGTGGCACGAATGGGGGAATGAATGAGGAAGGCGTCCAGTAAGTAGGCCAAGAATAAAGTGGGAGAATGACATTAACTATGATTTGTGGAATGTAAATTATAAAGTTGATGATTGAAATAGGGATGTTTGGATAGCTTAGTTCCTACATTATGCCATATAGAAAGATTGCATTTAGGAACTACTATTGGCATAAATAATAACTAACTGGCGCTACTGAGTCTGTAGGCTCATGGCCATGCTAACATATGCTCTCCATACATCCTTATCCTAAGTTAAAGTTTCACAATCATATATTGTTTAATTTCATGTAATCGTGGTTAATATTATTCTCCCATCTCATTCGTGGCCTGCACACTGAGGTTTTCTCAAGTTTCATGCCCCTCTTTCATTCGCAATTTGTGCCACATGTCCTGCCCATCACAGTCTATGACCTAACTGTTATTACATCTGGTTTCCTGTAAATATTATATAGCTCACTGTTATGTAGTCTTCTCCATTCACAAATGTTCCTATGAACTTTATTCTAAAATACTCAATCTTTTCTCCTCACTTAAATTAAGAATCTATGTTTCACATCCATGTAATATAAATGAAAGAAAAAATAAACAATGGGAAGAATAACAGTTTTATACACTTCCAGTTTAATCTAGTGGCCAACTATTAAGTAATGTCCTAACATTCCATGTTCCTAGAAACATGTGTTTGAGCCTTTTCCATGGATTCCCTCAAGTAATCCTGCCCGGAGAACTGAATGGGGAACTCTTTTACCCCAGTTTCTGGACGGTTGTGTTTTTACGGTGAAAGATCATCACTATTTTGACCAATGTACTTCCAATGCTTTAAATAATACTTTAACACTAGGGTGTGATAAATATGTCTTCTGTTTTTATTGTGGCGGAAACTTTGCAGTTTTTGAATAGGAACCAGAAGATGGTACTGATGACGTCTCATTTTTTAACTTATTGCAACATGTTTGTGCTCAACGACAAGTCAATCTGCTTATGGTCTCCAGACCTGGTTACAAGCTGGTAACAATGTATTGTATCCACCGTGGTACAAAAATAAGTAACCATTTTCAATAAAACAGACTGCATAAACTACCATTATTAACAGAAACAAAATAATAAAGTGTGGGTGTTTTTATTGAAATGATTTTTAGAACCTTTTTTAAGCAAATTCCAAAACAATTCTCATAAAAAGGTTTCTGAAAAAAATTTAAAGATCCTCGCTGATCCTATCTAATAGACACCAAAAATAACCATGATCAAAATTTATATTTATACCAGGTAATACTCGGCGTGCTTTGCTACACCTAAATAAATCAAATATTAAAATTTCATTAAACTGTATGATATACGCTGAGACGAACCAAACATAGCAGTTGTTTGTCAGTTTTTAATTTTGGATTTCAGGTAAACCTCCACTTATAATTGTCGCATTTCGCTCATTTTTTAAATGATATCTGCCTCGGATTATTTTGACATGAGATTCATTGTCAATCATCAAAAATTTTAATTTCTAGAGCGATTTTTAAATGTTCACTTGAGATGAACTCCTACAGCTAAGGGTTTTAGAGGGTCCAATTGCGAATCTATGCCAACCAGGGACCCACTCAAATCCACACAAACATTTTATCAAAATTGGTCCAGACGTTTAGGCAGTTTTTGAGTTCGGATTTGAAGTAAACTCCACTTCAAACTGTTGGAGTACGCTCATGTTTTGGTAATAACTATCTCATTTTATTTTAATACGATATACTGAGTTTCGTTGCGAAACACTGAAAATTGTAATCGGTAGAGCAATTTTTTAATTTGCACTTCAGGTGAACTACATCTAACAGTTTTAGACAGTTTAACTGTGTATCTAAAACTTCCAGGGACCCACTCAAACACACATAAAAAATTGCATCAAAGTTGGGAGGAGTTCAGTGACATACACAACTATATATATATATATATATATATATATATGGTATGATAAGAAAAATAAATGCCTCGACGGGATTCGAACCCGGATCTCTGAGTCTGTACCTCAGTGTGATATCCATTACACCACCATTTACCATATTAAGCTTGCATTGCTCAATGTTAAACATTTAATTATAACATCGATAAAGCGTCACTGCTATAAAGTAAAAATGTTCTCTTTGATTTGCTTACTTGTTATAGTCAGCTACTAGATGGCAGTGAAGACCGAGTTCTCGCGACATCTAGTAATAATGGAGAATATAATACATATATAAGAAAAATAAATGTTTGAATTGGATTCGCCTGGTGGTGTAATGGATATCACACTGAGGTACAGACTCAGAGATCCGGGTTCGAATCCCTTCCAGGCATTTATTTTTCTTATCATACCATATTAAGCTTGCATTGCTCAATGTTAAACATTTAATTATAACACACACACACACATATATATATATATATATATATATATGTATATACAGGTTGGTCATAAAGTCTGGATCCATTTCTGAGTTAACGTAATTATTTTCTTTTAGCAAAATCTAAAAGCATGCTGAGGATAGAAGAGCGTGTGTATGTTGTTAGTGCACGGATTATCTTATACCGAGGTGCGACAGGCGTTCACTCAGACCAGGACCAACACGAGCAAACATCCAGTTACTTTGCAATAAATTTCAAAGAATTGGGAACGTTGCGAATGAACCACACTCCGGGAGACCTTTTTTAACAGAAGAGACTGTTCAGCGAATAAATCGAAAGAAGCCCGAGAGCATCAAGTCGTTGTTTAAGCAATGAGTTAGATGTGCCAAAATAAACGATTTTGAAAGTTTTACACTTTATGTTGAAAAAAAATATCGTACCATATTCAGGTGCTGCACAAAATAGAAGATTACGCACCTCGTCAGGCTGCGTGTTATGATTTGACAGCGGCTGCACACAATGAGGACCTTATGGATCACATCCTGTTCAGTGATGAGGCCACGTTCCACATCTGTGGCAAAGTTAATAAACATAACACCCGAATATCGGGTACCGAAACACACCGAAAGTGAATGAATGGGTTGGAATTACGAAGACCACAGTGTATGGACCCTTCATGTTCGCAGAACAGACAATTAATGGCAACAATTACCTTGACATGCTCAAGTTATTCTTCGAACCACAGCTACACCAGAATGGCCCCTGGATTTCTTTGCTTGGGGATTCATAAAGGGGAAGGTGTAAAAGACAAAGGTACGGGTTCTCCAGGATCTTAGGACTCGAATTTGCAATGCAGTGACGGCTATTTCACCAGCTATGCTTCAAAACGTCTTTCGGGCTGCTCTCAAACGAATGGAACAATGCTTCGAAATGGACGGAGGCCATGTTGAAATACGATAAACGTGTATACATACCTTGACAATAAACATACATAAAAAAACCATTAACTCAGTTCACTATTTCTTGGAAATGGATCGAGACTTTATGACCACCCTCTATGTCGAGTGGGTGTGTAAAGAGAGATATCTCCATCCCATTTTATATTTTTACACAGCAAGAATATAAAATTATGAGTCACCATGAATTATACATTGTCGCTATAAGTTATTGCTCTGTTATCAATATTTTCTTTTTTTTATGGCAGACAAAAGAACGTGCCACTCTTTCTAGCAAGAAACTTCATTTTTCACAATTTTGAAGACATCTTTCTTTATAGTCACTCACTTATGTGTGTGCTATTAACAATCTAGCAGCTGTAATTTTTGTGTTGTCGGAACAAAACACGACATATGTGCAATTAATTAAACAAATTAAGGTCGAGCTCATTAACCAGCAAAATTAGGCAATTAAGTATAGTAGTTCACCTCAAATGAAAATTTAAAAAGTGGTCTAGCAGCCTCCATTTCCAATTTTTCAAACTCAGTATACCCTTATTGAAATAAAATGACGTTCTCCAAACATCAGCAATACAACGGCTGGTTTGACTCCAACCCAATTACTCTAAAAACCACCATGTTTGTTTTGTCACAATATATACCATACAATTTAATTGACAGTGTGTCCTACAAGATACTTTAGTTTAATTTATTTAATGTTTTTAAGAAAGTAATGGTTTGGACATTTAAAAAGAATATAAAAGGAAAGAGTGTTAAATCTGAAGATACAAGGAGGCAGACCACGAGAAAGATGGATTAGCAAGTGAAGAAAAGTCTACAAGAGAGAGGATATGACTGGGAAGAACTAAAAAGAAGCAAAGCCTGGGAAGATAGAGATGGTTGGAGGCGTATTTGGAATCGATCTTCTGAAACGAGGACACGATAAGAGGATGATGATGATAATGGAAAAATAAATCAGTAGAAATTATTTAAATTTACGTAAAATTGTACAAGAATATGCAATAGATAATAACTTATAATTGTTTTCACTGCAGTTTGATGTCTAAATAATTTGGTTTAAGAAATTAAGTTTGTCCAATTTAAGGGTTGACATTACATTCAGTAAATTCAACTTGCTGAACAATTCGCTTATTTATGCAGTTCCTGCACGATTCACTTCTTTTTGTTTACACTGCATACTTTTTGGAACCTATTTTCAGCTATTATTGGATTTTTCATGCCTAATTCTTATAAAAAATGGTTCGAGATTCAAACTCCGGCCTGAACATATATTTTTCATATCAAATATAATTTATCCATCATTGAGATGTATGAAATGAATAATAAAAGCAATGAAAGAAGCCGTACTGGCTTCATAAGGTAATGTAAAATTCCCAATTGAAAGGCTTCTTGATAAGAAGTCGCCATTTCAAGATAGAAGCATTTTGGTGCGCGGGAATTAACAGCGTATATAAGAGAAACATTTGCATTTAGACTGGAGTTTCTCAGGTAGCTCGGTTGGTAGAGCATTCGTGTAGAATGCGAAAGGTCCTGGGTTCAAACCCCAGGCTGAGCCTATGTTTCCCTTCAAATATAAAACATAAAGATTAACTGAAGAATGAATATAACCTCAACACAAAAATTAAAACCAACAAAAATTATAAAATTGAAGAAGAAAACATATCAGGAATTTACCAGATTAAATGCAGGCATTGTGACAAAATTTACATAGGAAAAATAAAAAATAAATTTGAAAACAAGGGTCAAAGAACATCTTAGAAATGTCAAAAATAGTGAAGTGGAAACATCAGCAGTAGGAGCTGATGCTTGGGAACCAAAAGGGCAATATGTGGTCTGATGAGTGTGCATACACACACAAAACCTCAGAAACGCTATTTATTCCTGCCCAGCCGAATGCACCACGTCCTCGTCGTGGTTCCAGGTTAATACTAAGAAGTGCAGGGGTGAAAATGCGAGTTCCCAACGCTTAAAAATTGGGACGTACCAGCTGAGGGAGAAAACCCCAACAGAAAATCATCGACCCCCCAGGATTGCTGGAGGTTGGGCGTGGGGTTGATATCCCTACCTCGTAAAAACATATTCGTTCAGAAACCCAACATGCCTCCGAATGCCTCTACAACGACGACTAAAGCAAAGGAAAATGGACTTACGAATTGGCACTTGGAATGTTAGAACCCTTTATAAAACTGGGAGCCTAAAATCTCTTCTACAGCAATTACACCTATATAATATACAAATAACAGCTATACAAGAGACAAAGTGGATAGGTAATGACATATATGATACTAAAACACACACTATATTCCAGAGCGGGAAGCAAGCTGGAAAAAGAGAATTTGGAGTGGCATTTATTGTAACTAAATCAATGAGGAAAAATGTATTAGCATTTAAACCTATTAATGAACAAATATGTGTTATTTGCCTAAAAACTAAATTATTCAATTTATCAATCATCAATACCCATGCACCCACAGAGGAGAAAGAGGAGAATATGAAAGATCAATTTTATGATAACTTAGAAAGAACCTATGACAGTTTACCATCCAACAATATTAAAATCGTCTTAGGGGATTTAAATACCAAAGGAGGACAAGAGATAATATATAAAGGTACAATAGTGCTACATAATTTACATACAATATCCAATGATAATGGCCAAAGAACAATAGATTTTGCAGCCGTAAGAATATGGTAATCAGCTCCACCTGTTTTCCTAGGAAAAATATATACAAAGAGACCTGGAGATCCTCTGATGGATTAACAGCTAATCAGATTGACCACACATTAATAGACAAGAGGAATGCCTCAAGTATAATTGATGTTAGAACTCATCATGGAGCAATAGGAAACTCTCTCCACTATTTGTTAAAACAGTATATAGCAGTAAAATAAATAAATGGAAAAATGAACCAAAAATCAAGGAACAAAAAATAAATATTGATAAATTTAAAGAACCTGACCACCTAGAGACCTATCAAAAATGTTGAGAAACGTCCAATGTTTTGTGAAAATTAATTTATGATCTATGAGTTTGAAATTCCACAAGCAATACAATATTAAAAAAGTGACTAATCCTCGGAGATTGTAGCGCACCACTCTACCTATGTTATAATAAATTGGTTTATTTTACCTGATGCAGTTAGAACTATAAGGTCTTCTCTTCTACTTCTCCAGGGTTAAATTACACAGATGTTAAATAAATTATAAATTAATAGCACATAATAGGCCTTGGTCAGTACACATGACAAGGAAAGTACAAAATAATTTAAAATAACAAAAACAATAATAAAATATAATAATAATAAACATAATAATAAAACTTATAACTTTATTCTATTAATAGCTTGAAGATGAAGGTATGAAATATAATTTAATAATACAAATATACCTTAAACTTTGTTATGTTGTCCAAGGAAATACTGAGTGAGCTTGTTTTTTAGTCAAGCAGACCTTGGTATAAAATAGGAGGGAAATCCAGAGGTGGGCAGCTGAAACAAAGAGGGATGAGGAATAGTGAGATGTTCAATGTAAAGGAGCAGCTGGAGTTAAGTTGTCTCTCGATTATGAATTATGTCGTAGTGGGAAGGTAGTAAATGGAAGAGAGTATAAAGATAAAGATAAAGGGGTGATAAGTTGGACAAAGTAAAGTGTGGTGTAAGAAATAGAGACAATATACCTTTCAACTGTCTACCAATCAGAGCCAAAAGCTGGAGTTCTGTGATCTGGTTTAAGGAGGTTGCGCATATAATGTACAAAGAATTATATACTTCTTGCAGACTTTGTCCAAATGTGATGCCCATGATATAGGGGGTTCTGATCATAACTACAGTACATATGATGAGGTTATACAGTCCATGAATGACCCAGGTCTATCTCATAACAATATTCCATTCCTCCTTTTCCAGAACCAATCCACGTCCAAATTCAAACTCATGCTTCCTTTCCCTTAGGAATTTGTAATATCCTTTATGGATCAGTCTGCTATTTGTATTGAGATTGTCAACAGGAACTAGGTCGACACTATCACAGGGTGAGGTTGTCAGCCTCAGCTCAACCTGGAGGACCAGACCCCACATTTATAATCCTTGGGTCAGGGTGGTGCAGATGTACTCTCAGGTACCGATTATGAACATATCTTAAAAACATACAAGCTATGAAAGGACTCTTCTTTATTCCGGTCACCACACGGACACTTCCTGGTGGATGAGTAGCAGAGTTAAACCAGGACAGAGTATTGTTGGTATGACCAGAACACACAGGATTGCCAGCTAATTACATTAGGATAGTGTATTGCAAGCCAACACATTAACCCATTGGAGACTTTTAACGAGTCTCCCTCGTGAGCAGGTAGAAAGTCCAAACAGCCCCACAACGAGGTAGACTCGTTGTTGTGTTATAACCCCCACTGTAAGACGTTAGGTTTCTTTAGTGGTTTACATTTTCGGTTCACCATCAGTAAAATGTGTTGTTTGTTTATGTAAAGTAAATATGTATAGGCCTAGTGTATTGTATAGTTTATTTTAGTTATTATTTATAGAATAGTAGACTATAGTTGTAGGCATTTATTACGGTAAAATATAAGTGAATATAAATTCAGTGCTTATTTGTTAAAATTCATAGTTTTAAAATTAATTTTTTTTCTTGCAATATGTGCGTAAATAGGAGAGAACGTATTGCTTTTGAGAAACTAAGTGAAGTAGTGGATGAAATATTATGTGACAGTGATTGTAGTGAATTATTATGGAACGAAGATTCGGACGATGAAATAATATACAGTGACAACGTAACCGTGCATGCTACTGATGGTAGAAATATTAGGTGAGTTTCGTCCAGTTTTTATCTATAGTATTTTATAATTTACAGGTCGATATATAACTATGATAATTAAAGAACATACGAAGAACTTTTCCTGATTTTATAATGTATAGGTCTATGCTTATTTTATTTCATATATTTATTTTTATTATGTACAGTATTATATTGCGTTTGTTATTTTTTTCGGTCTTGTTTGAACATATGATTTGTGTTTACTTTCAAGGCAATGTCCGAGAACTTTTACAAAAAGATGGTTTCTGAATTGTTTGTCAACTTTCACAGCCTTGAAAATAACAAAACATAACGGTTTACAATGCACAAAAGAGGGTAGCAGGTAGGCCACATTCCTTTGCTATTCGTAAAAGTACAAGATACTAAAAGAAATTCAGGGGTAAACAAAATATCTGAAATCATAAGTGATAGAACAGAGTATGTGGAGTAGCGGCGCGGAGATTTAAATGGGTTCCCAGTGAACATGCTAGACACTTTAAACGTGTCTCCAATGGGTTAAATACATTATTGATTAAATGGAACCAAAGAGAGCAAATGTGTTTTGCAATGGATTGGCTTATTATAAACCAATAATTTGAATGATGTCTCCTGCTAAGCCTAAGTAAATGGATATTAAGATGTGACTTCTTCCAAAGAGAACATTTGAAATATTTCTCATTAGTAATTGTCATATAGGTGGCTCCGGGGAGTAAGCAGTTAGATTCTCATGGTCGATGAAACAGAGCTTGGGCAGGTTTTTCTTGGGGTTTTCTCCCGTTTTCCCTTGACACAATTTCATTCTACTATTTCCCCATATTCAATTGAATCAATTTGATTCATTTCATTCATCTGTCCTTGTGATGATGCGTGAGGCGTGGTCGGCCAGCATCCTTGTCATTCACACACCTCTATAAATATAGGGGCTTCATCTCATCTCATGACTTGACCCTAACTTAGACACGAGTTGAGGATATTTTTTATTTTTAGTAGTAGTAATATTCATTCCACATTTTAAGAACCCTGTTTCACTTAAAGTATAGTTCTAAATTGTACGTATACAATATCATAACCAGATAGAGAGATTGAATTTAATAACATTTTATAAAATACAAATAACTTATACATGAGGTAATAACAACAATATTTGAAATTCAAATGGATGTGATTAATACATTTTATAAATGAATGTGCCAATATTTTTTTAATGTTACCTATTGATGGTGGGCAATGAAAACCTCATAACTCCATAAAGTAAAAGTAAAGTAATCCCACAACAGGCCCGGAGGCCCCTGGTGTAGTAGGAGGTTAAGGCTCCCACTTTTTCTAGACAATCGACACTTTATGTCAGCCAGGTTGTCAGCCCTGCGTGACGGCCGCCTTTACCCCCAGAACAAGTTTCTGGTACTCATTTCCGTAAGAGGCTGAGTCGACCCCAGGGCCATGGTGCCGCCAGAGGGTTTGGGTCAGTTTAAAAATCCTGATCCCATCGGGACTTGAACCCTCGACCCTCCGGCTTACTCCATTTTGATAAATTTTACAGGAAAAACAAATAACCATTTTAAATAATTATGAAAATTGATACAGCAATAGTTCCCACATATTTTACTGCAGAATACAAGTGAAGTTGTTAATACATTTTTAGTCCATGTTCTCAACAGGTTATGCATCACATATTTCTGTGCTGGCTACTGGAGTTATGTGCTTTTCAATGACTGATGGAATAACCAGGTTTTCATTGCCTACCTTCGATATGCTCATATGAAAATATGCAATTTGCAACTTACAATATATACAATAAGAGATTGTCCATTTGGGTACAAAATGAGCAAATATTTCTCATAAGTCACAGATAGATTTTAGGATTCTGAAAATACATACAAAAAGCCGTTAATCCATCATATGCACTTTGAGGCCTGAGATTATTAAAATAAACTGGACAGGCATAGGACATCAGTAAGAACTTTCCACCAGACACTATTATTAGCAACAGCCGTCACAAATTAATGTCGGTACAATGTTAATTAAGAAAAAGACATTTCTCCTTTTGTCAACCAGCATCTCTTCTCTCATGTTCCTCCGCATTTGTTTTCTATTTTGGATAGAGAAACAGACATTTTCATTCTTTTGTAAAAAACACTTTTGCACAGTGCAGAAGTTAATAACCGTATAACATGTACGAGTAGTAGTAGTCTAATGCCCATTAGTTTGGATGTATTCCATTTGCTTTCTTGCTTCGCAATAGAGTCCTGCAAGAGTTCTTGTAGGTGACATCTTCAGAGCCTCACAGCTAGCAAGATGATCTTTGTTAATGGTAGTGTTATTGTCTTGGCACAGGATACAATTTGGGGAGTTGAAGATTCCAATTTTATGGAGGTGTGCTGCCAGGTAGTCATGGCCTGTTAACAGTCTGAATGTTGCTACTGCTTCGTGTCTTGGTTGCTCAGGTATTAAGTTTTTATTCTGCGAGATAACTGCCCATGGTTTCTCATTACTTTGTGATTTGAAGTGCTCCATCAGTTCTTTCTGGAAGTTTCTTTTAATTATAATTTTTGCAGAATAGTAGGGCAGGGATTGATTTGTTTTCTGTAAAATTTTGGTGCCCTTTTTTGCCAAAAGATCTGCCATTTCATTTCCATGTACCCCGCAATGAGAGGGGATCCATTGGAGCTGGATAATTTTATTTTGTTTGGTCAATAATCTTATGATCTTTTTTATTTCAAATACTTTTCTGGAGATTGGAGATTTATATGTTGTTATAGTTTGTATAGCTGATGTTGAATCACTTAGTACAACTGCTCTCTGAAATGTATTTATTCTGTAGAGGAGTTGTGTTAGTGCTAACTCTTTTGCCTGAATTTCTCCATCGAAGTGTGTGTAATTTTTACCTACTGCAACATAGAAGCTAAACAGTTTTGAGTAAATTCCAGCTCCAGCTCCGTCTTCTGTTTCCATTTTGGATCCATCTGTATAGATATGTACCCATTGTGGTTCAGGATATAGACTGTGAATGGTTTCCAATGTGATTTGTTTTAGTTCATCTGGGGTCATTTCACTTTTTAAAACATGTTTGATTAAATTTGTGTTAAAAGCAATATCTATATCTTCCAGAGGTGATACTGGTAAGAGAAGTTTTTTCTGGATTTTGATTTGGGTTATGCTGTTTTTGTAGTTTGATTGCTTTCTGTATGAAGCAATATTGAGTTTTAAGGTTTCTCTTTCTGTCTTTATAGTTTATCCAGTAGTTATCATGTGGGATCCTTATTAATTTTTCATACTGTATTAAGGCTTGTTTGTGAATCTGATGGGCTATTGGATTATTCTCAGTAAGTATCTGCATTGCTGTTATGGGTGTAGATTTGGCTGCACCTGTTATCAGTCGTAAGGCATTATTCTGGGTTACTTCTAATTTGTTTAGGATATTATTGTTACAGGTGATCAAGGCTTCACTTCCATATAGTAATAGAGGTTTTATGTATGTCTTACTTACTTACTTACTTACTCACTGGCACTATCGAACCCGTAGGTTCATGGCCGCGCGGACATAAGCTCTCCATACATCCCTATCCTGAGCCAATGCTTTCCAATCATTCCCTGTATAATCTACTTCCCTCAAATCATAGTTAATGTTGTTCTCCCATCTCATTCTTGGTCTACCAACTGGGCGTTTTCCTTCTGGCTTTCCTACAAGAAGTTTCCATGCACATCTTGCATTCCCTATACGCGCATCATGTCCTGCCCATCGCAGTCTACGAGACTTAACTGTTCTTATTATATCTAGTTTCCTATAAAGACCATGTAGTTCATTGTTATGTAGTCTTCTCCATTCACCTGTCTGTACATCTCTCTTTGGTCCAAACATTTTCCTAAGAACTTTATTCTCAAATACTCGTAATCATCTTTCCTCCCTTAAAGTAAGAGTCCATGTTTCGCACCCATACAATATAACTGGTAGAATAACAGTTTTATACATCTTCTTTGGCATGGGTTCCCTGAAGTAGTCCCCGCCCAGAGAACCTAATGGGGGACTATTTGACCTCCGGAAAATTTTACCCCAGATGAACCCATGTCCGCATTTCTTGACGGTTGTATTTTTACGGTGAAAGATCGTCACTCTTTCGCCCAAGGTACTTTTTTCGTCTGGGTTATCACCTTCGACCAGTCCGGCATGGGTAACCCTATCAGCAGCAATGCTACCACCGGCATAGCTCTCAGGATCATTTAAGCATGCAAGCCACTCCACCACGACAAGGTAAAGATACCATGGAGGGTTTATGTATGTCTTATATGTATTATTTAATACGGACCTAGAACATCCCCATTTTGTTCTTGCTAATCTCTTTAAAATGTTGCATCTTTTATTCACCTTTTCTGTTGTAGTTTTAACATGATATTACCATTTCATTTTTGTATCAAATTGTATACCTAGATATTTAACATAATCTTGATGTATGTTTTGACCATTGATTTTGATGCAGAGCTCTGGTAGTGTATGTGCTAATGAAAATATCTTATAACAGGTTTTGTTAGTATTAATTTTCATGCAGTTATCCCTGCACCACTGTTTCAGTGAGGCAATGGCTTTATTTATTTGTGGGGTTAGTTTATGTTGTAGATTTTTAGATGTGGTTGTCCAAATTGTTAAGTCATCAGCATATAGTGTACAGTTAATGTTTTCATTTTCCTTAACTCTAATGGTAAGTCATTTATCATAATATTAAATAGTGTTGGGCTAAGTACTGAGCCTTGAGGGAGGCCTATTTTTGTTTGTTTATATTTTGATATTACATTACCACATTTTGTTGCGCAGAATCTTTGATTAATGAAGCTGTAGATCCATTTTAGCATGTTACCATTAATATTTAGTTTCATGATTTTGTCCATAATTTTTAGTTTCCAAACTGATCCAAAAGCATCTTCAAGGTCCACGAAGACTGCTGCAACTGTTTTATGTACATCTAATGAGTCTTCGATTTCTTGACTTAGTTTTAGGGCCTGTTCTATTGTGGAGTGGTGTGTTCGAAATCCAGCTTGGGCTGGTGATATTAAATTATTTTTTTCTAAGTACCATGTAAGTCTTGCTTGAACCATTCGTTCCATTGTTTTAGACAATGTGCTTGTTAGTGAGATTGGACGGTAGCTACATATATTGTCAGCAGGTTATTTGCTTTCAAAATCGGGATTATAATAGCTTTTTTCCATGTTGAGGGTACATTTGTGTTCCAGATTTGATTGATAAGATTAAGGCAGATGGTCAGTGCCTTAGGTCCTAAATGTTTAAGAAATTCTGCAAAGATATGATCAGGTCCTGGTTGTTTTTTGTTTTTTAATTTAGTTATAGCGTGCTTCAATTCTTGTATAGTGAAATCAGTGTTGAATATGCTATCCTTGTTTATAATTTTGGTTTGTTTTAGGTTCTGTTTAATTTGTTTTTCTTCTTTTTTGTGTGTCTTAGTTTTACTATTCTTTCTAGCAAAATGTTTGGTGAAGGCTTCACTAATTTTATGGTCGTCAGTTAGGGTTTTATTAAATAATTTCAATGGCTCTCTGTTTTGCATTCTTCTATTGTTGTTTAGGGTTGATTTGTAATTACGTACTTTTGTGCTATTGTTTCTGTAGTCCAGATTTTCAACAAATTTCTGGAAGCATTGTTTTTTGAAGATAATATTTATTTTTTCATTTGGGCTGCTTTTTTTCTCCAAACTTGTACATCTGTTGTTTGCTTTGTTTGTTCAGCTATTTTCCTTGCATTATCTCTTTCTTTTTTTAGTTCCATAAGTCTTTTTGTCCAAAATGGTTTATAGTTATATAGTTTTCCTCTAGGGATGTATAAAATGTCATAACAATAATATCACAGGTATAATGGCTGAGAAATCAACATTCAAATTAAAAATATATTTCTGAAATAATTTAAAGTAAATCATTTTTCTACTGCCAGGAAAGTAGTGAAAGATGTTGCCAGTAATATTGTCCAGTGGAAAGCTCTTATTGATGCCCTATGCTCCTAAATAGAGCTACAGGATCATGATGATAACTGTATTCATTAGCAGTTTGTATCATGTTTGCACTTGTCTACACGTTAGTGATAACCTCAAAGTATTCTTTACAAAAATAAAATAAATGGCAAAGATTAAGAAGGACAAGTTATATGCATTTTCATAAAAATTCAGGATGCAATTTATCAAACTTGAGGAATTGTTCTTTGGAAGTTCAAAGTACTAACAACTTAATATAGAAAATATTGAATTGTTGTGAATAATCCAATGTCCCACGCTGTAGCCAAATGCTTAAGGCAAGATGCCTTGGCGCCGATCTATGGTTCGTGTCTCCAAGGGGGAAGACATTTTCTCAGAGAATTATGGCTAGTATGGGATCACTGCTCATCAAGCATTGTGAAAATTTTGAGTAGCTTTAATAAGTAGCAGCTCAAGCTTAAGAAAACAAGCTATAACAGCTGCAGCCCCTGATATCTTGACTACATGTCACCCCTACTAATAAATATATATACATGGTGTCCCATTTATATTGCTCATCCAAAATAACTTTTTTCTTATTTGATAAATGAAAACTTGTTTCTAGATCAGGTATTTAATATCACTGGGCAGTTCTTGCTGAGGGTATACTTTTTATGTATCGTCATAGATGTAGGAGATACGGGGTAGAGGTTATGTTTTTTAAATGGAACCATCTACATTTTACTCAAGAATACATATACTGTGTCCAAAAGCTATTAAAATGTATCACACTGTACCATTTTTGTCAGTAGAATGTAAAAGTGGAAACAATAAAGAGTACACAGGTTGATTTAGGATTTCACAGCCAGAGTTACTATGATGAACTTGTACAAGCCCACAAATCTTCTACAAGATCATCATAGTACACAGATTGTTTAGGAAACTGAGCTGTTTAATGTCTTGATTGTGCAAATTACGTACCCAAACGTAAAGCTGTACGTAGTAAACAGTGTGGGTTTTGTTTATGATTTCCGACTCATGTAAACACAGGTACTCCTTCCCCCCCCGTGCACTCCATTTGTTGTTGCTTTAGTGGACAGTAGTACACTGCATACCAGTGTTGCTGCAGAGTTACTTAGTAACTGCATGGAGGTAGTACACATTGTGAATCCAATTTTTGTTGTGTAAAAGTTGTATCATGAACACGCATGAAGATAAGATAGAAATGCTGCTGATCTATGGAGAAAATAAGTTGACAGAAAATAATTTATTAATTTATTTTCAGTACCGTTAAAGAACATTATGAGTACATGTCCACATAATCTTGTACTCTACATGGTGTACTGTAATCAGCACTTGTAATGTACTGTACTTGTTTTCTGTAGGCGGGGAAAATTCCATTCAGGCACAAATACTGTACACAAGACGTTTCCCTGACAAGCCATCGCTGTCTCGTTGGATGTTTGGTCGTCTTAATTCTACTTTACGTGAATCGGGAAGTTTAAATGCAAGACCTAGAAATCGTCGTAGAACACTAACAGACGAAGCTGCTGTAGTCACTGTGCTTGCTACCGTAGCCATGAATCCTCACGTCAGCACACGACAAATTCAACATGAAGTTGATGTCTCGAAAACAAGTGCACATCGTATTCTGCAACGTCATAAATTCCACCCACACCATGTTCATTATCACCAAGAACTTCATGGAAATGACTTCAATATTAGGGTTCAATTTTGTCAGTGGGCTCAGCAACAACTTCTGACGAATCCTAATTTCTTCTCAGATGTTCTTTTTATCGACGAGGCATCATTCTCCATCAAAGGAATTGTCAATCTGAGAAATATGCATTATTGGTCCGTCGACAATCCACGATGACTCTGACAGGTAGAGCATCAACGTCCATGGAAAGTTAATGTTTTGAGCAGAATTATTGGAGATACCATTAACGGACCTTTCTTTATAAATGGCAATTAAAATGGCAGAATGCATGCCAGATTTTTAAAACACAATTTTCCTATTCTCTTGGACACCGTACCTCGGAATAGGAGAATGGTCATGCAGTACCAGCATGATGGAGGCCCTGCACAAAACGCCTTATGAGCCCGACGAATTCTGGACCGCAAATACCCTGGTATGTGGATTGGACGTGGTGAGCCAGTTAGTTGGCCTGCCGGATCTCCGGACATTACACCGCTGGATTTTATCTCTGGGGAGCTGTCAAGAATGCTGTCTACCAGAATGTTACAACACCAGAGGATATGAAGCAATGCATTATTGAGGCTTTTACAGCTATCACAGAGGAAGAAGTAGCACAAACTACAGTGTTCTTCATCCACAGAGCGATCTTATGTACGAATGCCAATGGTCACCATATTGAGCACGAGATGTAAACACTCAGTTTTCAATGTAGTGGTGGTATCACATTGGGTACGTAACAAGGCATTGAACAGCTCAGTTTCTAAAAAAAAAAAACCTGTGTACTCTTTATCGTTTCCACTTCTGCGTTCTATTGGCAAAAGTGGTACAGTGTGTTACATTTTTTGAATAGCTTTTGGACAGAGTAAATGTATTCTTGAGTAAAATGTAGATGGTTCGATTTAAAAAACATAACCTCTACCCCGTATCTCCTACATCTATGACGATACATACAAAGAATAACCTCAGCAATAACTACCCAATGATATTGAAAACCTTTGTTAGAAACAATTTTTCATTTATCGAATAAGAAAAAAGTTATATTGGGTGAGCAAGTTATATGGGACACCCTGTATATATAACTTACTTATTACTGCAGTCTTGGATAAATAAACTTGTATTAAACTAATGACAATTATATTTTAAAAAGATGTTGCGCTTAGACATACATTTCTTAGTCATTATGTCTAAGTAAATGTGTATTAAGATTGGACTTCCGGGAGAATAACTTATTACAAATTGAACATTTGAAATGTTTCTCATTACTATGCATAAGTAAATGTGTTTTAAGATTGGACTTCTGGGAGAATGACTTATTACAAACTGAACATTTGAAGTGTTTCTCATTACTATGCACAAGTAAATGTACATTAAGATTAGACTTCCAGGAGAATGACTTATTACAAACTGAACATTTGAAGTGCTTCTCATTACTGTGCACAAGTAAATGTGTATTAAGATTGGCCTTCCAGGAGAATGACTTATTACAAACTGAACATTTGAAATGTTTCTCATTACTATGCACAAGTAAATGTGTATTAAGATGGGACTTCCTAGAAAATAACTTATTACAAACTGAACATTTGAACTGCTTCTCATAACTATGCACAAGTAAATGTGTATTGAGATTGGACTTCTGGGAGAATGACTTATTACAAACTGAACATTTGAAGTGTTTCTCATTACTATGCACAAGTAAATGTGAATTAAGAGTGGACTTCTGAGAGAATAACTTATTACAATCTGAACATTTGAAGTGTTTCTAATTACTGTGCACAAGTAAATGTGAATTAAGTGTGGACTTCTGGGAGAATGACTTATGACAAATTGAACATTTGAAGTGTTTCTGATTACTGTGCACAAGTAAATGTCTATTAAGATTGGCCTTCGTAGAAAATGACTTATTACAAACTGAACATTTGAAGTGTCTCTCATTACTATGCACAAGTAAATGTGCATTAAGATGGGACTTCTGTGAGAATGACTTATTACAAACTGAACATTTGAAGTGTTTCTCATTACTATGCACAAATAAATGCGTATTGAGATAGGACTTCTGGGAGAATGACTTATTACAAACTGAACATTTGTAGTGTTTCTCATTACTGTGCACAAGTAAATGTGTATTAAGATTCGTCTTCGTAGAAAATGACTTGTTACAAACAGAACATTTAAAAAGTTTCTTGTTACTAAGTACAGGTAATTGTCTACTAAGATAGGACTTAGGAGAAAATGCCTTATTACAAACAAAATATTTATAAGACGTACATTTTAGGTCTATGTCTTCTGCATGTGATCTATGATTAGGACTGTATATTTCAGCATGTCTTTCTACAGTCTGGTCCATCTGAAAATATAACATTATAGTAACAGATGAGTCACAATGTAGCACTATTCTATGTAATATACATTCTGTAAGAGTATTAAAAAATCCTAGCAGCAATGTGAAATGATGTTGTTTCATCTTTTTGTTTATGTGTCTGATTTCAGTTCTTCACAGTATTACAAGAAGACCGACAAACACAATATAGAGATACATTACATGTACAGTAATAATGAATAAATATATGCAACTTTCTCCTACATATGGTAAACGAGATATCACAAGTAAAATAATAAAGAGAATACACGTATCAATCAAAAGCTATACACATCACTTTATTAAATATCAGACTCTTACTTGGACACGCTTCAGAGATCATTATCAACATTTAAAAAAATACTGATGAGCTGAAATTCCAGCTTTTCTTATACCACCTGATAGAGTTTGAATAAACTTAGATCAAATCATGCTTGCCCAGGAACTTCAATATATATTGAAATGTTTTTGTTATTTTTTCATAATGTGGGTTCTATTGGTATTTCCAAATGTTTTATTACAGTCCAACGAAGTCCAAACATTCTTCCCGAATTTTATTCAGTTTCTCATAAAAAAACTGCACACCAATGGACAATTGCTCCTTTCCAGAAATGTCACAGCTTTTATCAGCTCAAACATTGCAAGCGCTGACATTTTTTACATCATCAGCAATCATTTTCTGTACCTCAAGTCACATAATTCAATCAATTCATTTTTAATTTGTGGAGAGCGTTCTTGTCATTTAAATGAGGTTTTAAATTTATATCCTCGGTATCAATTCTCCATTGAATCAATTCCCTGAAGATGCCTTCATCCGTTGTTTTACCCCTTAAAAGTAAGTAATTTCCGTTTTAAATGTTCAGCATCTTTGCTGAAATTGTAACTTCCGGATGGATTCCAACAGTTTGTCATAATTTTGACTTTATCTTCTCTGCTCATTAGCTCTGTTCTCCCGAACCAGTTGCCAATATCATTAGATTGGTAAATGGTGGGTAAATCTTTTTCGGGTGTGATGAATTCTAAACTATGCGGGGAAAATATAATATTGCAATGTTACAACTTGTGTAGGTACTTACCAAAGAATTTTCTTATATTCATTTTTACGCATACACACACTAATATGTGTAGTTCAACGTTAAAGCATGAGTCTAGAACCTTTGAGTAAAGAATGTCAATTGGAAAATTATTTGAGCTTGTCGAACTTACTAGAAAATACAAGACAAAGGCATGGCGCACCTTTGACCAATATAAGGCTGTAAATAAAAGCTTCATTACAGAAATGTATGCGGCCAATGAAGAGTCCAGGTCAAACAGAGCTTCTAAAAGCATTTAGGCGACGAGAAACAAACTCAGCTGAAATTCGAGAAGTGAACACAGCGTTAGCCGTTCATAATAGAGGTCTTGAATTTTCAAACATACTGTCGATGTTTATGTCCACTGGGACAGATACTTGATACATTGATATATCACATCGATTGTGTTTGGCAATCTTATTATTGTTTGTTTTTTACATCTATTTTTAACATTTTACACCTAATTTCGAATAGAAGATAGTCTCATTCTATCTAGTGTTAATTGGTCGAAAATAAAAGGTGGGGGTGCAAGCGCAACCCCCCTGCACTTACCTCGCTGGCCCATGGTGATTGGTCATTGACTAGCATTTGTGGCATGAGTTAAATGGTCACAAAATATTACTCTTTCCCAATTCCAATCACAATTTTCTACTGTAAAGACTAAATGGACTTTTATGTGCTACATTATACAAACCTCCATAAGACTGGCTCCTGCTAAACATTCACATAAGAGTGACATGTGCTACTCTTTTTAAACTTCCCTAGGAATGGCACATCAACATCTCAAATTAGCAGCCTTAAAATGATTTCTCGTGGTTTGGATATGGCCTAAAAAATTAATGACTCTTCTACATGGCAGAGGAATGAAAGTTATTCCTTCCAACTTGTATCACTAATCTGATGTCCTGTAGTGATGCTGAAATTTTCTTTCATCACTCCCAGTTATTCGGTCTTAAAATTCTTAAATACACTCAACTTCATGCTGTCCTTACTGACATGAGTAAATACCTAGCTGTCTTGGACCCTGTGCAGCTATAATTAAGTCTACGGCAAAAATGACAATGTTGTTTTTATCGAAGAGTCTTAATCTTTACTTATGTCTTACTATAATGGAACACATTCACTATGATAAAAATATATACTTTATAGTGTTTTTATTTAACAGAAGCTTTTGATTCAACCAAAATAGAAAACATAATAGGAATCTCGGAAGAGAAAGAAATTTCAATCCAGTAATAAATTTGATAAAGGCTATAAATACAAATACTGAAACAAAGATTTCTATAAATGGGAAACTTACGGAAGGAATTAAGTGTGCAAAAGGAATAAAACAAGAAGCCATTTATTGTTTAATCTGATAATAGATAAAATTATATAATAGGTAAAGTGCCTACCAGAGTACCAAATGGGAAATAAAAAATTTAATACAACATGTTTATGCTGATGATGTAGTTCTGGTCGCCAGAACAGAGGATGATCTCCAATGATTACTTCATTGATTCGTGACAACAGCAAAAAAATTTAATATGGACATCTCTACAAATATTACCACATGTATAATAAGATGCAATTCATACAACAAGTTATGGATTTTAAATATATTGGAATACACATCTCTAGCTCTAGTATATTGATTGATGAAGTAACATCTCAGGTTTTCAAAGCATCGAGAGTATCAGGATACTTAAAAGTTGTTATATGGAAAAACAAATATTTTAACACAGAAAGTAAAGTAAAAGTTTATAAAACATGTGTATGGCCTGCAGATACAAGAGCAGATACTAAACAACTCGAACATTTTAACAGCCTTAGTAAACAAAACAAGATTTGACAGAATTAGAAACTAGGATGTGAGAGAGGAATGTAATATCATAGATGTTAAGATATTTGTTACAACAAGGAAAAGGGAATGGAATGCTCACGTGGACAGAGGCTCATTAAAGTAGTGAAGAACTTACATCCTGGAGCAAAGAGAGAAGTGGGCAGACCCCTCAACAGAAGGAATAACATGTAATCACCATTGACATAGTGTGTGTGTAAATAAATAGGTATATGTCTATAGAAAAAGAAGAGAAATATAATATTTTTTATGTGTAATTAATAAGACATATATGAAGATACTGAATTCTAAGTTTAAAAAAATATAGTTTATAATCTTGACCTGAGTCACTATTTATTTTCTATACACCTGCACTGAGAATAATTGGACGGTGTTATGTATCAAACAGCTATGCACCATTATGCAATTTTCGGAAAAAAAGTAAATGTTAAAAAGTTTAAGTCATTCTTTACTATTTATTGTAGCACCAAACTAACAACACTGGATATTGCAGGTTGTAACCTCATATTCATAATGAAAAATCTCACATGTGGTTTGTTTGTAGACCCATGTTTGCTGGAACTTTTTGCTTCTAACACCATATACTTTCAACCTGTATACATTCTCACATGCAAAATATGAAAATATAAATTTCAATGTGTTTGTCTTAATATTATTGGTTAAATTAAATTTAGTACAGATACTAAGTCCTATACTGAATTGATTATTTAACTGTCAATAGGGACTGAGGAAATCTCGTTAATCCATTCACGCGCGTCACTAATTAGATGACGCAGCATTTGACATAAATTTTCCCACTACTGTCGTTCCCTACCTCTACAGTTTAACAATTAAACTTAACCAAACTAGTAAGCAGACTTATTTTAAAGCTAACAGATGTGACATCTCTTACTGTATAACATTCAAAACACTAAGAAATAGTTAAGTGTTTAATTTAAAGAGGTTGAATCTTGGAAATATAAGGTAAAGTGATCCAACTAGTGCATGACAAGGTTAAGACTTCCACCTTTCCATACAATTAGCACAAGATGTCACCCACGTTCTTAGTTCTACATAATGGTAACTATTACCCCCAGAGTGAATATCTGATACTCATTTAGTTTAAAGGCTGAGCCAACACCAGGGTCATGATACAGTCACAAGGTTTAGGCTGTTTAAATACACTGCCTCCATCAGGATTCAAACCACTGAACTCCTGGCATATACCATGTTGTCTTAATGAACACCACATATCTGGTGAACTACATCACTTAAAACATGAGACTTTCACAGTTATGAACATAAAACTGAGTTCTAACATATATCCCTGAACAGTGTTTTCTAGTGTAAGGAGAGAAATACACAGTGGTGTGTTACAAGGTCACACTTAGGAAATGCTGCAAAACAAAGAAACCAAAGTACTGGTACTTTATTTACTGGTGAATAAGACAAACTTTTTAACTTAATTTTAAAAATGGATGCAACTCACATAACAAAGGTAAAGACTATCATCGTCATTACACTCCCTTTTAACTTCCAATATCTTCGTAGGCAGTTAATTGTAAAATCAAATTGACATGCGACTCTCACGTTATTTCTAGCATGTGTCAAGTGGGCAAGAATAATGACCAAAGTTTTGAAAAGGATGCAAGGAAACTCACATAATATCATTACCATTTCAACAGAAATGATTCACATACATGCAAAGTAGTTTTCCAGTGTTAAGATAAAACATTTGAAGATCATGTTTCATGAAACACAAAATTGTAATAAAGAGGACGAGTGCATCTTATAGACTGGAAAATACTGTGAGTGGTTTTTCAACAGAACCACTTTAAATAATTCATTCAGATTAATTAAGTAGCATAACCACACATCAAAATAATAGATGGTCTAATATTCCAATAGAAAATATAAACCAAATCCTTACCTTTGTTATAGTTGGTACCTCTTGTTTAATATCATCAGTTTCTGCTTTTACAGCAAATGCTGTGACCTGTGAACAAAGTTAAATATCAATCTTTACAATAGCTACAGGGTGTCTGTAGACTGAGTATCTTGAGAAACACAAACCAGAGCCATAAATTAATACACATGCATCACATCATAGTGTCATTTTCTTAATGTCACAAAGTATTCTTAATAAATTCCTGACATTATCTCGTGGCATTGGCAGAACTGTAACACTCCTGGGTGCACCTTCCTGGGCAGAGGTGAGCTAATTAGATCCCGCCCAACTTCAAACATACAAATAAATAAAATTCAGCAGCGGCCAGTGTTACCATCTCTTTTTGATCAGGATATCGACCCAGTGGAATATTTTTTACCCTTTTTTTTTAATTCTTCACATAACGAAGGAAACCTGCATTCAAGGTCAGACAAACAAAAATTAACACCCTTAACTAAAAGAGCTAGAATTGCATCATGGTCTCCCCAGAATGTTTCCGATATAAAACTGTTTTTCGGCATGGTATTCAACATGGGGCTTCATCCCAGTCGTGATATCAAGAACTACTTTTCCAGAAGCTGGGTAGACAAATTTTCCTTTTTTGGCGATGTGTTTCCAAGGGACAAATTTCTCCTCTTGTTTGGAATTTACATTTTGTCCATGAAGGTAACAAAAAGTTAGCTAAAGAGAAATTGATGCAGGATGTGATGGAAAAAATGCGGCACAAGCGTTCTCTCTTCTACTCACCAGGACCTTCCACATCTGTCAATGAAAGTACAATCAGCTTCAAGTGGAGACTACAATCCAAATAAACCAGCCAACATTTGGAATAAAAGTATTTTCACTCTCAGGCAGTTCCGTATAATTTCCAGCCCTACATGGGAAAAATTCTATCAGATTCTGATCTTCTCAAAACCACCCAAGTTGTAAAGGACTGAACCTCATCCCTCCTACGGACCCAACTCAAGGTTCCATATTTATAATGACAGGTGATATACTTCACCTGAATTAGCAGATGAATATGGTTACAACAGATAAAGTCCTAAGCAACAGAAAAAATATGCCAGATTCGCTGCAGCGAAATAAAATAAAAAAGATGAAAAAAGAGGGATGTAATTAGTTTTAGAAAACAAGAAAAACTGGCTATTATATCAAGGGATAGAAGAACTGAAACTCTTCTGAGTACTTATCAACAAGGCGATTAAAATATGAATTGACACCAGTACCTACAAAGTATCCTTATCAACCAGCAACAGTGAAACAAATTTAGTCCTGGACTACACCAAGCACATGATAGGATACATAATTGCATTGCACAGCACCAGTTTTGTAGACGCACTAATAAATGGTACATGAGTTTTTTTTTTGTTCTTGTGGGTGTCTATTGTAAATTCGTACAAGGGTCATTTCATAAGGTATGGCATCTACTATTATCAGCCAATAAAGCTGCTGGAAACAAAATTCAGTATATACAAGTGAGAGCCACAATGGTGGTACAGGAGGATATGTGTGAGGGACATTGAAAGATGCATAAATAGAAACCATTGTTTTTCTTCTATTACATGTGAAGAAAGAAGTGTTCATATAACCCACAACTAACACCCTTTAAAATAATCCCCCAAGGCTTACATTTTTGCCGATGATGAGGAAGGTGCTGAATATTATCAGCTGTTTGTGATGTGTCTACGTGCACCACGTTAAGATATTCTCCTGTTTGTAAACTGCTTCACACGCAGCAGCATCTTCAATTAAAATTTTGAAGTGTGTTAGCTGTGGGTTATATGAGTTTCTTTTTTCTTCACATGTAATAGAATATGATTGCCATGGATCACAGGATATGGCTTACAAGGTTTTGAAACATCTGAATACAACTGAAAAAGACAACAGCCCAAATTAAATATATATACCAGAAAAAGAGTGGCTCAAATATTATGGAACATTATGGACAGATATGTCAGAAATAAACATTGACCCCAAATTAAAGGAAATGGCACATGTAGATCTTCTTGAAATCAAAGAATTAGAGAACGCTCTAGAAACATTAAAAAATAAGAAAAACTCCAGGAATAGACTGTTTAAATATTGAACTTTTAAAGTATGCTCCTCGAGAAATTAAGCAGAGATTCTTAGATGTACTAAATGTGTGCTGGAGGATGTGCATAATCCCGGATGAATGGAAGGAAAGGACTTATATGCCCCATATTTAAAAAAGGAAGTAGACACGAGTGCACAAGTTACAGGGGAATCTGTTTATTGAATACAGCTTAAAAGATATACGCTAAGATTATTACTAGACGATTAAATATAATAAATGAGTATATATTAAGTGAAGAACAGTGTGGCTTTCGGAAAGGTCGGTCATGTTCAGATGCCATTTTCACAATAGAGCAACTTATTCAGAAGAGAAGAGAATTTAATTTGCCAAACTTGCATACTTTTTATTGACTATCAAAAGCATTTGATAGACTGTCAAGAAATAAACTATGGGAAATAATGTATGACAAAGGGTTTCCAGGACACATTGTCAAAGTTGTGCAAAGCTTATATTTTAAATCAGAAATAATGATTGATAAAGGAGGTACAATGAGCGATAATACATTAGAAATTAATCAAGGGGTCAGACAAGGATGCCCGCTATCTCCTGCACTCTTTAGTATATATATATAGACGAGATCATTGTACAATGGCAATCAAATTTAACCACAGAGTTTAAACTTGGCAGTACGATTCTAAATATCATACTGTTTGCAGACGATCAGACAATCCTTAGCTCTTCAGAAGACAATTTTACAAATAGCAGCATATAAATTAAACGAAATATAGCAAATAAATTCAATATGACAATCTCTGAAAGTAAATTCGAAAGTAATGGCATTCAACGGGAAAGACCATATGAGGTGTAAAATCAGTATTAATAACAGTATATATAATAACAGGTGAACAATTTTAATTATTTAGGATTGCAACGTATCATACTGCCAGAAGGAAGATATTAATATTAAATTAAATAGATTTTACAGAATGTGCGGCACTATAAGACGGACACTGAAAAATAAAACTTTGAGGAGGCGCACACAACTAAAATTTTACAAAATTATTTTGGCAGTGCCTGTCTTAAACATATGCAAGTGAAAATTGGACTCTTAACCGTTCAGACAGAAGGAAAATAGAAACTGCAGAAATGAAGTTCCTACGTTCTAGTTAGCTGGTGTGACAATTTTGGATAAGAAAAGAAGTGGTGAGGATATTAGGAAGGACTTAAATATTTTTAATTTAACAAATAGAATTGACAACATGAGAAACAAACTGGTTGATGAACATGTCAAGAGGAATGCCTACAGATAGAATCCCTCAGCTGTTACTAAAGTACAAACCAATAGGACATAGAAATGTTGGACGCCCATTTACTAGATGGGAGGATTCATTAAATCCCACTTGATGTGAAAACAAGTCACAAAGGCCTAATATTCATGAAGCAGAAGAAGAAGATGTAATATAAGTAAACAATGATTTCTATTTACTGCACCTTTTCAATTTCCCTCAACCATCTCTTCCCTGTATCTGGATCCCAGGTTTTCGTTTTACACCATTGTGGAGGGCATTCAGTGACTTGTAAATACTGAATTTTTGTTTTGTTGCAGCTTTTATCGCTGATAAAACATAGTTGCTATGACTTATGAAATGACCCTTGTATATGTTGTGTAGACCATGCACCTAAACAGATACAATATATCCCAGTATCACACAAAAAATATAAAAAAAGCACTTGTCACATCTCTTGTTTCTGAACCCCCACTAAGTACGTTTACGGGACACACAATCACCAAAGGTCCCAACATTGCAAAGATTAAGGCTTACAACATTTCTTGGGAAGAATTACCAAACGGATCTTGGGCAAATCCCTGTGTTGTATGCAGAACAAAAGTAGACCATTTATTTCTGTGGACCTTGCTGGTCAATATGTGTTTCAAAATGTATGATACAAAAGGAGAATTTAGGAACAAAACAAACTCTCCAATCTTTCATTTACATCAATAAAAAAAAACCATTAACATACCTACCGACAGTTTATGAAGAACTCTTCCTTATGTAGGTGCATTATTTACATTAATTATTATTATTAATTTATTCACATTATTATTTATTCATATTCCTATTATTTTGAGGAAGAAGAAATACTAATTTTGAGAGTGTATAAAAAGTGTACAGTAAACTGACCAGTCAGACTTATGCCATTTTCGCTGTAACTTTATTTAGTAAAATAAAATGTAATTTGTAGCATGTCAGTGATAGATATTTACAAAGAAAAACAAGGTATGTGAGTATTGTTATAAGTAAATGCATGATTCAAGTAGCTTTATTAACATTTGTTTGAAATTAAGTATTTTCAAAATTTACCTTTCGCCTTCAACAAAAACTGATGGCTTGAGAAGGGTGATGTTTGAGACACTGGCACATCTGATGCATAATTGGCTTAGACAGACAACAGTAAGCGGCACACCAGATAATTTCAAATACAATCAATAAGGAGCATGTGAGAAAGGCCTCAAAAACACATTCATCACGTATTTCAAACCATCAAAAAAGAGTAATGATCAGAAGTAACTAAATCACTGGCAGAAACCGAGACCTTATCACAACATGTAAACATTAATTATTGGACGAACCATGTTTAAATGGAATAGGTGGTTAGCATATGAATATTTAAATTTTCTGTTATTGCTCTCATGTGTTCGTTTATTAGAGAGATAAAATGTCTACCAGTTGTCTATATAGACATTGTCACATGTGCCACACTCAATTTATATACACCTGATAATTTACTTTTTTTATTGGTTTATTGGTTTTTTTAATTTGTAAAGTTTTCTTGTTTTCAATGGCACATTCTGTTTAACATTTTAAAGTTTAGATATTTTATCTGAAAGGGGCCTAGTATGACTTACTTATTCTTTTGTTTTCTTGGGTAACGAAAAACTGTTTTAATTGCTTTTTGTAATGAACTTCTTATAAATATTCATAATTTTAGGGTCATGTAATAATAGTAATGTTTAATACTATTCAATCGTATTATTCCAAGGGTGAAAGAGGGATCTTTAAAAGTGTATGAATGTAACTATAAAGGCTGCCATCTTATGAATCTGGGTTGAAGAGAAGAAACTTGGATTGTGGTATCAGATGAGATGGTTTGTGAAAGATACCAAACTCAAATTATATCCATGTGTTATGATAACTTGCATTGCCGTTCCAAGCACGGATGCGAAAGGGAGGGGGGCGTGGGTAAACCTCGTAAAAAAAAACCTGGTTCAGTGGCCGGCTGTAGTACCATGTGAGGGCCCCTTGCCAGGAACGGTGAGAACTATACGGCAAACGAGGCGAGAGGGATACCTTAATACGGCAGATCAGATCTTGGCGGAGGAAGCGGCAGCCTCCCCTCATCAGGGAGGAAGAGAGAGGAACGATGCCTTGAGGAGAACGGAAAACTTCACCAAGGGCTAAGGGAGCTCCACTACAGAAGCATGCCTGTCAAGAGGCATTGAGGTGGCAAACAACCCCCATGGAATACCAACTATAGGGCTGGTAACCTATAATGAAGAAAAGTTTAAAAGTAAATACTCGAAAGACTACAAGAAAGAACGCAGGGAGGATAAAAAACTATGACGAAAGGCAAAGAACAAAGGATTTATGACTGGAATTTGGCCAAACCTGGAACGTAATAAGAGGACTTAATAAAAAAGAGAAGAATTGGGAGAGGAATGAAGAAATCTTAGACAATAGACATAGCTGTGTTATTTAGTGAGAACAAAAGGAAAAGGAAGAGGATCAATAAGAAATGGGCAGATTATATATGATCTATCGGAGTAGAACTGCAGAACGAGCCAAATCGGAAGTTGCTATTTCCTAAAACAAAATTGGAGGAGAAAAAAACTAACAACTTATTCCAGATAAGTGACAAGGCAATATAACATTAAGATGTAAAGTTAGGAAGAGATAATTTAACAATACTAGAATTTATATGCCCAATCTACTGGAAATTAAAAAGGACGAGAGAAATTCTAATAATGAATGACAAGAATAAATAAAAAATTACCAGATAGTAATATTAGGAGACTCCAATTGACAAGAATTGGGCAATACAAACCCATATTAAAGATGGAGCGGAAAATGAAGTAAATGATAAAGTGGATAATTTAACGATATTTTTATGTATAACCAGCTACGAATTACAAAATACATTTTTCAAAACCTAAGAAATACATAAGTTTACTTGGATGAGTCGGGGATTCCAGAGATCTATAATAGATTACATAATAGCAACACCAGAAAATTTTGGACACAAATAAAGGATACGGAGTCTATAGGGGGACAGAAAAGATTACCTGATCACTTTTTAGTGGTTGGAAAAATTAGAACGAAAAAAAACCTATTTTAGAAGGGAAGTAGAAAAGAAATCAGAGAAAAACGAAACAAATACAAGTACAGCTATTAAAACAGACAGTTATATGAAAATCGAACCCTATTTTAAAACAAAACTTGAAACAAAGAGTTGGAGATGTGAAATTGATTTGGATAAATTAAAAGACCCAAGAAAAAAGCAGCAAATGAATGTTTGGGCAATCCAAATAGACAAAAAACGATTTGAAAGTTGAATGAAGAAATTAAAAGAAGCAAATCAGTTAATATAAGAAGATAGCCTTATTTAATTAAAATGGCCTCATTCTGGGCTATTAATGATAGAATAGATCTACACAAAACCAAAGAGCAATAGTCACGAAAATATCTAGAAAATTAAAAAATGAAGGATGGGAAAGTTTTATAAAAAATATAGAAGAGATGTACAGGGCAAAAAGATATGGTTCAAAAGTATTCCAGCGATTAAAAGGAAGAGTGTGGTGGTGTTTGTATGGATAAATTGGTTACAATGAAAGACAGCAGAACCAATGGGCACAGCATATCAAAAGTATTATATGCAGAGGAAGAACTTAAACAATACACCTCACCTGTCCCACAGGAAGATATAGAATATTAATGCTTACTAAACATTGGATGAAGTGATAGAAATTACAAGAAAATGGAAAAAATAGAAAAAAAGCTAGTGGACGCTAGATGGTAACCAATGGAGCTTTGGAACTATGGTGGGAAACCACTCTATATTAGATGGTACAAAATTTTTTAATGATAATGGGCACACTGGAATAATACCTCAGGACTGGAAAACCCATCATATAATACCATCAATAAGAAAGGAAAAAAAGTACACTGTTCAAATTATAGAGGTATATCATTGTTGACAACAGCATCTAAAATATATACATCCATTTTAAAACGAAAACCAGAAAATTACAGAAGATCACATTGGAGAGAACCAAGTGGATCTGAAAAGGCAGATCGGTTATCGACGCTATATTTGGTAAAAAAAACTAAGAGAAGTTGGAAAGAATTTAATATCCCTATATATATAATTATATATATATAATATATATATTATTTTAATTTTGAAAAAAGCTATGATAGAGTCACACGGACATAATGGGAAAAACAAAAAGGACAAAATATTGGAAAGCACCAAGTCCCCAATAATCTAATAAATGCATAAAAAGTTTAATGAAACCACATTTATAAAAGTAAAGTTAGATCATGGGAAAAAAACAGATACATTTGAAATTAACAAAGGTTTAAGACAGGGATGGAACTATCTCCATTACTGCTTATTCGATAGTCTAAATAAAATTGTCAGGAGTGGGAAAAAACTAACCCCCTGCCAGGAGTAAAAATATGTAGAGGAAATCAATACAAACAATAATCTTCGCAGATGATCAAGTATTCTAGCGGAGATGAAGCTGATGTGCAGAGTCAGTGTTAACTTGCAGAATACCCTGGAAAAATACAACATGAAAAAATATCTTGAAAAACTAAAAACCAATCCAGACAATCCTGGAAAGGGACTTTCAGAGTAAAATAATAAACAATAATCCAATAGAACAAGTAACACACTTTAATTATTTATGTATAATTATATCACAGTTTTCATAATCAAAAAAATGTGAAACAAATTTAGAAAAATATAACATTAAATGGTATAAAGGGGACATTTTGTAAAACAAACGAGGAAAGAAATTCCAATTGAGATCATAATGCCATAGCCAAACCTGCTCTACTATAAGAAATGAATGTTGGACACTTCGAGCAAACGATAAATCCCGATAATAGTTCGCAAATGAGAATTACTCCGATCACTAACTGGAGTAAAATATTAAGGGATAGAATATGCAAAAGTTTGATGAGATAAGGAGGCAGTGGAACTAGTAGTGAACATGGGGAAACACATACCATACAAAATTATCCCGATTAAATGGTTCAAAACACATCCAGAGAATGTCAAATTCCACCGTTACAAAGATGATTTACCACATCACACCTAAAAGGCAAAGGACTACGGAGCCCTTCAACCGATGAAAATCTTTTCGTATTCGCAGAACGGCATCATCACCCAGTCCTCATTCGTAAGAAAGAGAGAAGTTTGTATTGATAATCCAGAATTTCTACTATTATTGTTTCTATTCATTTACATTAATACTTCTGTGCATGTTATTATAAAATTTAAAGAGAATTCAATTGCCATTCAGTTCTGTGAAGCGTGCTATGACTCATTCCATAACGATACCAAAATCGAACATTTCTAGCTATCTTTCTTATTATTGTTTGTTCAATATCCATAAAATCTCTGCCAAAAATGGCTCAGTGGGCTCACCCTAATCAAACCATCTTTAGCTATGTACATTTTTTATAATTCAAAAATTTTGAGTAATCTTGTTTAAGAGTGGTAATATTTCTCTTCAACTACAACCTCATTGCTTCGTTATAACTTGTATTAATAATCCTGTTACTCAATGTAGGTTACTGGGAAACAGATTCTTACATTAAAAGAAACTAAATTAATTTTAGGCAAATCAATGTTTTTTATTGTCAATTCTTCAATAGAGTTTTTATACTTAAATTGATTTACTTAGTATTAGATGAAATTATATTATTGCTTTTTCCACTTTGTAGATGGAGACTTATGAAGGATTTATGGTCTAATAGAAATTTCTTATGTAATTAACTAGGGATTACAGTTTGGTGGTTGGGGATCATTTGTATTATGGAGTATTAAAAAAAGTGTTAAATTATATATTCATAATATTATAATTCTTTTTGATATTTTGTGTGGGTCTTTATCATATTTGAAAATTATCTGATTTAGAAAATTACAGTTTTATAGTGTATCATCTTATTTAAGCTATTAAAGTTTGTCCTTACCGGAGCAGATAAAGGATAAACTTTAATAGCTTTCAATAAGGAGATTATATCTCTCACACTATACAAGAAACTTGTAGAACTTTAAATGAAGATACAAGATACCACAATAATGGAAAAATCATCTAGGAGAATGGCAAGAAATAGCTTCCAATTGGCATTCCACTATACCCCACTGGACTACTTACCAAGTAAACCAAAACATCGTGGAAGATCAATACCCCTTCGCTAGTTTACGTACATTCCCATGGCCTAAAACGAATTTGTTCATGATGATGAATATATCTCTCAAACTGTATATTTTCTAAATCAGATAATTTTAATTATTAATAATACCCAACATAGAAATATCAAAATAATTGTAATATTTATAAAAATATCTAATTTGTATACTTTTTGAATACTCTATAATACAAATAAATCCCCCACCACCCCCACTGTACCTGTTAATTACATAAGGAAAGTATCCTATAGACCAGTAGTCTCCTTCATAGTTCTCCATCATACAAAATTCTAAAAATCAAAATATCTTTCATTAGTACTAGTTCAATCATTTTACTCTATAAAAACACTATTGATTATTGACAATATAAAGAACATGATTTGCCTAATTAATTTTTTATTTTCTTTGTTGTAAAGAATCTGTTTCCCCGATACCACTATTGCGAATAGAGATTATTCATCGATGTTACTAACTTTAAGGGAATTTTTTGTAGTTAAGAAATATACCCACTCTTCAAACATGCTTACAACAAAATTATTTTGAATTCATAACAAATTGTCCATAGCTAAATATGGTTTGATTTGGTGATCCATGAGCCCCTTTTGGCATAATTTTGTGGTACTTATACCAACCATAGATAAGACTGTTTTAGCTAGAAATGTTTATTTTGGTATCGTTATGTAGATATGTCATAGCCCGCTTCACAGGAACTAACAGACCTTGACTTTTTTTTTAGCTTTTATTAATAACATTCACAGAAGTATTACTTTCACAATGAATTAGAACAATACTAGTATAATTTCTTGGATTTATCAATAAACCTTGATAATAATTTGAGTTGGTATTTCACAACCATCTCATACTGATCCACACTCCATAGTCTTCTCTTCGCCAATATTCCTAAGATGGCATCCTTTATAGTTACTCATAGACTTTAAATCTCCCTCTTTCACCATTGGGAAATAAAACCTAAGAATATTATTAACAATTAGCTATTATAATAACTATGACCCTAAATTATAGACTTTTATTAGAAGTTCAACCACAAAGCATTAACAAAGTTTTTCTTTTACCCAAAGAAAACATAAAGTTAATAAGTATGTCATACATAGGCCCACTTCCACGCTCAAATATCTAAACCTTTTAAAAGTGGAACTGAATGTGCCATTTAAACTAATAAAACTTTATAAAATTCATAAAAAACATTAAAACCAAAATAAAAAGGTAAAAATTATGAGGTGTATATACTTGAGTGTGGGCAATGTGCAATTCTAATGGACAAACTGGTAGACATTTTATCTTCGGCTTAATGAACCATGAGATCATATAACAGAAATTTAGAATATTAAAGATGCTAACCCCTATCCATTTTTTCAATTGTTTTTCGATCCACTTTTTGAAATTTTACATGTTTGTGTAGGGGTAAGACGTTAGCCTTTTGGAGGCTGTAGAAATAAATAAATTTTAAGTATACAAGTTTTAAATTCTCAACTTATTGAATTATCCCCTTTGTTCAAATTAAAAATTGTTGTATTTTTGCTTATATCAGTTGATATGCAATACACATTCATATTTGTTTAACATGTCGAAGAAGTACAGTGTACCGAACACTGTCACTGATTCTAATTAAATATGAAAATCAAATAAAATAATTTTATTTTATTAATTACTAACATAATTTTCATCAGTAAACCCAATCACTTGATTATTAATCAATTTTAGTTCGTTAGTTATAACTTCACTTTTTTTGTTGCAATAGATTTTCTGAAATTCAGAAACAACTAACATTAAATGTTAGCGAGATTTTCCATCTAGCAGCAACCTGCTATCTCTAACTAGTGGTAATTTTCCCAGACGTACTTGTGT
>JASPKZ010003372.1:0-143706 GCA_030220185.1 Diploptera punctata | reverse complement strand
TATTTTTGACGACATTTTTGCTATTTTTGATACCAAAAATGCAATGTACAGGAATTTGTTGAAATATTAAATGACCGGACTCCCAGCATAAATTTTACTTATGAAGAGGAGGAGAATGGAAGGCTGCCCTTTCTAGATATGATAATAATTAGAAATAATTATAGATTAGAATTTGATATTTATAGGAAAGAAACCAGTACATTTAGATATATCACGGCAGATTCGTACCATTGTAATCAACATAAAATGGCCAGTTTCAATTTTTTAGTTCACCGTCTTACCACTTTTCCGTTAAGTAAAAATAGATATAATAAGGAATTACAAACCATTAAAGATATCGCTAAGTGTAATGGTTTCAATGGAAATATTATTGATAATTTGATTCGTAAATTTGAATTTAGAAAACTTATTACTGATTCTACAGCCTTCCATTCTCCTATTAATAAAGCTAATTTTGCAATTTTGCCGTACGTTCCCTCTTTAACTAGAGGTTTGAACAAGATATTCAAAGGACTAGATACTAAATTGATTTTTACTTCCACTTTGACATTAAATAGTGTACTTGGAAACCCTAAAGATAAAGTCGATTGTATAGAGAAATCCGGTATTTATGAAATTGGATGCAATGACTGTGACTTGAAATATGTTGGGCAAACCAGAAGATCCATTTTAACTAGATTTAATGAACAATATTGCCCATTTCAGACTCAACAGAATTGAAAAATCTGGAGTTGCCCAACATATTTCTGAGTACGGTCATGCTATCAATAAAAGTAACCTTAGGCTGGTTCGTTCGGTCATGGATTTCAAATTCCTTAACGTCCTTGAAAGTTTGGAAATTTATAAAATAAGGATAAAATAATGAATAAAGACAAGGGCCCTATTCCGTACAGCGCCCTCTTTTCTCTAATTGAAACAAAAGAGGATTAGTTTTAGTATGTTTTATTGTTCACTTATGAATGATTGCGTCATGTGACGTAGTTTGTTTTTAACTGAATTTGTTTCTTTACTTATTATCAATTCTGTCTTCAGTCAATATCTGGTCTTGAGAATGACAGCTTGGCTGTAGAAACTTGTTGACCATTTTAAAACATTAATTGGTGAAATGGGCATATTGACTACATATATATCTTCAATATAGTTTTCTTCGTTCCGTATATTATATGTCTATTCCAAAGCACTGAGTTTCATCATACTAATGATCCTTATTACTTTTAAAATAAATCGAAAATTAATGCATAATGACGTATTTATAACAAACTTAAAAATTAATGAATTGTGGTCGAATTTCGACCGCTGGTTCTTATTAATCATTTAAGATATCATGAAGTTTGCAGTTGACATTTCATAACAGGTATACTCTATGTCTAAACACCCAGTTGTGTCATTTCCTTTGGAGAGGAATTAAGCTTGGGAACCGTGTTGTTGATTTTCTATCTATAATGGCGTGGTGCAATATTCAGCCATACCCTCTCTTTGTTAGGAGTTACTAGACTAGGGGTCACCAATTGGCGGACCCTTACCCTAGGGCTTGGTTTCCGGGCCGGTTAAATGTCGAATTAATACACATTTTAAAAACCTGTTAAACATCAGTTGTACTAAATTTCAAAATAATATTCAAATATCTTACCTCACAAATTTCTTGTTTTTCACGATACTAGTTTCAAACGGAATCCCATTCATCTTCAGTCAAATCTCCGACTGATGAAATTCTTCCTAAACTCGACCACAGAGACAGCTCAGAAGACGTTGGAGGCGATAGAATTTCTTGAGTCGAAGATTTGACTGAAGATGAGCGGGATTTCGTTTGAAACCTGGTATCGTGAAAAACACGAAATTTGTGAGTGAGATATTTAAATATTACTCTGACCATATGTTAACTTTATCATAAACTTATTAATAATTATTAGAATTAATTACTGCGTTCTACTGTGCTATACCCTTTTAGTATTTACCATGTGTTTTGTTTAATTCGTGCAATTCATATTCATAACATAATTTAAGTAATTAATAATTCCATGGCGCGACAGGCCTAGAAGGCCCTTAGCCTACCAGCCGGCTGCTCGCCTCACATCCACATGTGTTAATCACAGAGATAGCTGATCATCTAGCCCGTGTAGGGGTGACATGTGGTCAGCATATGGAGTCCCCTAGCAGTTATAGCTGGGTTTCTCAACCTGGAACAGCTACTTATTGCAGCTACCCAAATGTCTCACGATGCTGGGTGAGCACCGGTCCCATACTGGCCGAAATACCATGAGAAAATTTCTTCCCCCATTGAGACTCGAACCAGCGCAAGTCCCGTAGCTCTGCGCCTAGGGTTCCTGCCTTAACCATTCGGCTATGGCGCGGGACAATTTAAGTAATTACCTTATAATATTAATTACTTAATAAAAAATCGTATGTTTAAGCAATTGTGATTCCTGATTACCTGGACTGAATTTACTACTTTGAAAATGGATCTCCATGAAATATAATTGCTGACCCCTGTGCTATTAGACCAAGTTAATTTGGTTATCTTATTTGGCCATAGATGTCATGAATGACATGCGGTCAACATACCTACTCAATGAGACATCTAGCAGGCACATAAGGTATTGCTAGGATGTTGAGATCAGTAAATTTTGCTTAGAGGCCTTTTTATTCAGGCTTAAGGATCTTTTGTAAGCTTGAAAATTTTCTGAATTGGACCCACAGCATAAAGTCTCTCTCGGAGGATTTCCTCCTTGGATTTTTCCATCCTAAAAAAATCCATCATTCCGTCCGGGCTTGAACCCGCGACCCTCGGGACCAGAGAAAGGAGTATAACCACTAGCCCACCGCGGCCGTAAAATATCGTAGAAAATATTAATGAAATAACTAAACCTTTTTACGGACTGTTTGAGAATTTTCCGGGATTGAAAGCAGTGATCGAATCGTTGAGGGAAGCTATATCTAAGTGATTCCCAACCTTTCTCGACTCGCGAACCCTTTCCACAATGATCTGAGTTGGTGAACCACCGACTTTTAATAAACATGCAGTAGACATTCATAAAATTTAATTCCAAGCAAACGTTTAATAACCTTAAAATAACTTGACCCTTAAAAATTAAAACCTAAAATTACTTAGTTACGGCTTTAAAGTTACACAACGTGTAGGCCTAGGTGTAGCGAAATCAAATACATTCCTAACTTTGTTACATAATTGTAAATCAGGCATTCGCGATAAATATTAATTTATTGTGGAAATAATGAAATAAATTCCCGACGTTAATGGAACAAGAGACATTGTAGGGCTAATTTAATTTTAAAATAAAAATAATAATAATAATAATAATAATAATAATAATAATAATAATAATAATAATAATAATAACAATAATAATAATGGTTATGAAGTCCGATGTTTCAGGGTCCCCTTTCGAGGGTTACACTATAATGAAAAACGTGCTTGAGAGGACAAAAGATAATTAATTGACATACCTACAAAATAATAATAATAATAATAATAATAATAATAATAATAATTATTATTATTATTATTATTAAAATGCTGCAGAAATGAAGGAAACAATAACAGACCTAACCTCGAAACTCGCCATTACAGAAAAGATTTTGCCAGCCCCTTGAAATATTTGGCGAACCCCCTGGGGATTCGCGAACCACAGGTTGGGAAACAATGCTATATCTTGATGCCACGGCCTTCAAGTGCGAAAAAATGTGAATACTGCACAATCAAGAGAACCTGGATTGTAAAATACCTCAAAGCCGTCTAAGCTAAATATATGTCATTTCACTCCCAGCTAAGTTAGAGCATTGTTAAATAAAGCACCATTACCAACTGAAAATAAATGTTATAACTTATGTAAAAAGATCTCAGGAATGAGAAGGATGTGCGGTTTAAGTTATAATAAATTTAAAATCACGTGATGTAGGTAAAGATTTCACCCAAACCACAAATATGAGCACAATAATTTATATCCGTATTAATACATGCATTACAAAGTTCTTATGAAAGTTTATGTTTCAGATTTCACTTAATGGACTGTAAAGAAATGTAATTGTAAAGCGAATATATAGCCTACTTTCTCATATTTCAATCTTTTCAAAACTTTGTTCTCACTTCTTTTATTCATCAAAATTTCGAGGTCGATTTTTTTTTCAATATCGCAATTATATGTAGAGCAGCAACGTAGAGAGAACAAACATATGAACCAATTAACTGACAGAGGAATTTTCCTTATGAAATATTATTTACACAAAAGTCATTATGATTTTCTCTAAAAACATACTTTTAATCGTTTTTTTAAACATAATTTTACTTATTAAGATAGCCAGACTTTTTTTTAGGCTGTGGTCCCATTAATTCAGATTTTTAGGCTTTAAAATGTAAAATAAGAGATCTTTGGGCAGACCCTTCAAACGTTGGATTGAGGCCGTAACAGACCACTGTAATTCGTTTGGTTTAACTTTGCGAGAAATTTGTAGAAAGAGACAGCTGTGCTCACGTTTCTCACTCGCACCAGTGTTGACGGTGTTTCTTCACCAGATATTAATAGGGAAAGGGGGAAGCCGAAAATGACAACAGGGTGCGTTCTTCCTTTTGTACCAGGGCGAAAGCGGTGAAAGATCCACCCTTATTTCTCCATCTCTCTCTTTGTCAAGTTAAACCAGATATACAATAGGTCTTTCACATGAGGGAAGAAATAAGAAAGAAGAAGAAGAAATGTAGATTTAGGGACCTGAAATGGGCTTTATAACTGTGAAATGCAGTATATTCTAAAATATTACGAGTATTTTAGGCTTTTAAGGGGGCCGAATGGCGAATTTCAAATTTATTTTGTTTTTAATCTGATTGTTTTGAAATTTTATCACATTCATTGGTGTTTATAAGTAGAATAGTTTCAGAATTATGATTTTTTAAAACTATTTTTTAATACTTCCTAAAATTTTCCTTACGATGCATTTTTAAATAGTCTCTGTTTAAATTAGACGTTCAGAGTCTTCATAATTCCACAAAACACATTTGCTATGCAAAAATATTCATAAAGGGAGGATACTGCTTATTTTTCTTTTTTTTTTAATTATCACTCTTATTATTTTTTCCCATCTCAATTTAAAAGAACACATGTGTCTTAGACTAGTAACTGCAGAGTAAGTTTGAATTAGCATTTATTGGAGAGTCTAACTACAAAATTTCACTTTGTAGCAAACATATTGCATCGTAAGAAACATTTTAAGTTTGGAAAATGCCAAAAAATGGAAACCGAAAAAAACGCATTTTAAATTTAACGTAGTAATGCTAACCATACGTGCAGGGGTGTTTAAACTCTTGTGTCACGGGGTCAGTAATGCTACTACATACGTGCAGGGGTGTTTAAACTCTTGTGTCACGGGGTCAGTAATGCTAACCATACGTGCAGGGGTGTTTAAACTCTTGTGTCACGGGGTCAGTAATTCTACTACATACGTGCAGGGGTGTTTAAACTCTTGTGTCACGGGGTCAGTAATGCTAACCATACGTGCAGGGGTGTTTAAACTCTTGTGTCACGGGGTCAGTAATGCTAACCATACGTGCAGGGGTGTTTTAAACTCTTGTGTCACGGGTCAGTAATGCTAACCATACGTGCAGGGGTGTTTAAACTCTTGTGTCACGGGGTCAGTAATGCTAACCATAAAACTTCTGCCCGTCTACCATTTTCCCTGCGATTCTTTTTAATTGCAGTCATCTTCTTAATTTTTGATGTTAGAAATCGCCCTACTCCTTCCTATAACAATTATTATAATAAGTTCCAGTAGGGTGTTTAAACTCTTGTGTCACGGGGTCAGTAATGATAACCATACGTGCAGGGGTGTTTAAACTCTTGTGTCACGGGGTCAGTTTTGCTCCTACAATAAAAATGAAAATGATCCTAAAGAATCAGAGTTATTAAAAAGCAAATAAACAAAAAAATGCATTTTTATCATTTTTTCAATATTTTCACCATTAGGTCCCCTTAAAAAGTGTAACATAGTATTTTATAGCAAAATTGATGTAAGAATTGCGATATTAATAAAACTAATAAAATTAATTAAATGTATAAATCTGTTTGTTGATAACAATTAAAATTATTATTTTTTTAGTATTTTTTCGATAGGCTGATAACATTTCGAAGTTTCCTGAAGTCCTGGCAACGCGTGTACTGGGACGAAATATATGAAATTATTTTAAAAATTACAATTTCAGGTTTAAAAAACATAAAATAGATACCATCCATCCATAGTAATTCTGCCCGAAGGCAGGTCCTTCACTGCAATCATAGCATTTTCATGTTATGCTTGCAGCTTTACTAGGGAATTTGAGGTGTGGTAGCTTCCCGTTGCTTTCCACACCGGTGAAGGATGATCATGATGATGATGGCCATATGATTTCGGGGACCATTTGGGCCTTAAAGTTTTCCTGACATGTCTTACAGGTGAGGAAAAACCCCGATAAAAACCTCACCCAGAAAAACTGCCCCACCGGGGATCGAACCCGGGCCCGCTGCGTGACAAGGCAGCACGCTACCTCGAGACCACAGCGGTGGACAAAAAAAGAAAGGTACAAAAGTGTAAAAATATGCATTTCTAGGCACAGTATATTTAAAAAAGATAATTTTAGGTTAAAAATACAAAATAAGTAACAGTGGGTAAATCAGGCATATTAGGCACAATTGAAATCTTCCAGGGCGGTATATCTTTTCATAACATTTTTTATCTACATTGTTTTTTTTTCAGAAAAAATAGGCCTAAATATTAAATCTGAAATCTAGTTATAACATAGGCTACTTTCAATTGTTTGATTTGTTTATAACTGTCCCAGGAACAAATTCAGCTGTGGAGAGATTTTTTTTATCTCATGAATTCTTTACGGACAGAAGAAAAACCATTTGATCCTGAAGAACAGTGAAAGCGTAATTGTGATCAAGACACTATGATATTTCAACTGACTTTAATGAAAGAATACTGAGCACCTTTTGAAGGGCATAATGTTTTATATAAATATAATTAAAATTATATAACTGTAAATATAATTATAATTCTGTTACTGTAATCACAAACGCTTGAGTCCTGCATTTAATTTATGTACAAAATAATTATACAGTAATCATGTTATTCAACTTCTATGTATAATTATCAAACTAGAAGTGTCCTGTTTTATACCTTTTTGATTGTTCAAATATTCAATGTGTCACTTTTTGTTGTTTGAAAATCTTATAACCCTAAATTAAGAGCCTGTCAGAGGTTGCATGAATACAAAGGTAAATGGAATTGAACCCATTAGATAAAGAATAGATATAAGTTATATAACGTAGCTATGAATTAACACTGTAGACATAGTCGAGCCTCCGACCTTAGAAGCACTCGCCACTGAATGTCCTCCGCAGTCGAGGGAGAAACATCTGGAAGAAACACCAATCATAGACCACGGCCATATAGCCCGAAATCTAAAACATCACAGACTAGTCTTATGCCCCGCCAAATTTATCCCCTTCCCAATACTCGTATTATACGAGGTTTAGCGCGCCCCAAGCTCAATCTGGCACGAATGAAAGAAAATTACTCCTCCGCTTCCCGGGTTCGAATCCGAGTCGTCCAGTCTGTCGTAAGGCGCCTTAGCCACTTGATTATTTGGAGTACAAATAAAATACTATTATAAATACCACCAAGTTAACTTCGCACGGGCGCAGGGGAACAGTTTTAGCGCTAGTGTCGCCGAATTACTGAATATGTGGAAGGGATGTAGGAGAAGACTGTACATCCGATCACGTATTGAAATGGTTCAGTTTTAAGCGTGGGCGGAGAATTCCTAAACACGTGTGAAAGATCTTAACATGGTTGTCAAGTTAGTTAATTAAGCATGGAACGCTCAAGCGGTCGGATCATTTAAAATCACAGTATTTGTCGTCTCTCCGTTACCAGCCTCACAATAAATCACAAGTGGCAACATGTAATGAGAAGGAATAGCCCATTCCTACACGTAATCCCAATAGTAACAGGTTTGTCAAATTAGTAATTTTGCCAATGACCGCGTAGAAGGACGGACCATTAAAATCCATAGTATTTGTCAGCTCTCTAGCTGCCAGAAAGGAACATATACAGAGGACAGGAAGTGGCAACATAGTAAGGAAGAGAAAGACAATATGCTAGTTAACATATTTTCCGCCTGCGCAGAGACTACTTGGTGGAGTAATACGTACCTTTTTTGTAAAGGTAAAATGACCCCACCATAGATTTTATTCGGTTAGGATCCGTTTGGGATAGTTCTGTAGAAAGATAAGGCTCTCACCTGGAGACAATCGACACGAGATGTCAGTCAAGTTGTTAGCCCTCTGTGACGCCCGCCTTTATTCCCAAAACTTGTGTCTGGTACTCATTTTCGTTAGATGCTGAGTCGACCGCAGGACCTTCGTATCTCCAGTACCAGTTTAAAAATTCGCACCCGTTCGGTAGTCGAACTCGCGACCTTCCTACTTGTAGCGTTTTGCCTTTTCCAATTAAGCAGAAGTGTGCCCAATCATTTTTTGTAACTCGTCAAAGAATTTGCGAAGTACGTAATTATGAATAGAAGAAAGTTATTCTGTTTTGTTTTTTTGCAGATTGGAGACCAAATAATTAGAGTGAATGGATTTTCAGTAGTGGATGCAATCCACCGAGAAGCCCTTCTATACATACAAAGTCAGAACTACTTGGAGCTTAGAGTCAGAAGTAAGTATAGCAATAATTATGTAGGCCTATTCTATTTAGTAAATAAATTGATTTGGTATTTATCTGATGAAAACCCATGATGTATTTAATAAATTAAACTATCAAAGTTCTATATGATTTTCATAAATATTCTATTTATTTTATAGATACAGTTTGTATCACTCATAAGGTGATAGCGATTTTATGGCTTCACAAAATAAAGAAGTGGGAAAGTAAAAACTAATCCATTTATTATTTGAAAATTTTCTCCCTTCTTGAATGTATGATATATGTTGGATAATTTGCACCAAAACACAAGTAGAGTAAACAATTAATCGGACTAAACAGTTTCCGATATAAAGATTGTAAACTCTGCTTTACCAAGAACATTTGCTTTTTATATATTTCACAATTATAATTTTATTATATATATATAGTCCACCGCTATGGTTTCGAGGTAGCGTGCTGTCTTGTCACGCAGCGGGCCCGGGTTCGATCCCCGGTCGGGTCAGTTTTTCTGGGTGAGGTTTTTATCGGGGTTTTTCTTCACCTGTAAGACAAATGTCAGAAAACTTTAAGGCCCAAACGGTCCCCGAAATCATATGGCCATCATCATCATCAACATCCTTATCATTATCATCATCATCATCATCCTTCACAGGTGTGGAAAGCAACGGGAAGCTACCACACCTACACAATTCCCTAGTAAAGCTGTAAGCATAGCATGAAAATGCTATGATTGCAGTGAAGGACCTGCCTTCGGGCAGAATTACTATGGATATATATATATATATAAAACAAATATTTCGGAATTTATAAAATATTAGATTTATTCGAATGTGTCTAAATGGCACAAAGAGTGTAGGCAAACAGTTTTCAGATATGTATTGACGTAGACTTTCACGGCCGGAGTTGCTATGATGATCTTGAAGAAGATTTCCGGGCTGTAGGCCGTGGTCTCGAGGCTTGAAATTCCCCGACGTTTCGCCAGAGACAGCGTCTGGCGTCCTCAAGGCTTGTCTTAAGGATGCCAGACCTGCCGAAACGTCGGGGAACTTTGAAGCCTCGAGACCACGGCCTTACAGCCCGGAAATATTCTTCAAGATCATCATAGTTCTCAGATACTTTTGAAAGTCACAATGGATTAAAGCATGCCATCAAATCTTCAGTTAATGAAGAAGGCCTACAACTCAACGATATTAATAAGCCATTAGTATTTGCAGATGATGTAGTAGTAGTAGTATTAGGCGATAACGAAGATGTACAAAGACCCAGAATGCATATTCTATTAATCAATAAGAAGATGGGGCTGGAAGTATACATCAATAAAACTAAATACATAATTCACACGTACCCTATGTAATGGAAATGGATAGTTCATGACAAATGAAGGCTATTTTGAAGAAATGGCTGAATTCAAATACCTGGGAACAATAATTACAAACAGGAATGAGGTGCATAAAGAAATTAAACAAAGGTTCATTTCTGGAAATACATGCAATTAGACATTACAGAGACTCCTGTCATCCCAACTTAAAAACAAATAATAACTGTTAAATATATAAAACTGTTATCCTCCCAGCTATATTATATGGATGCGATACATAAATTCTTACTTTAAGGGAGGAAAAATATACGAGTATTTGAGAAAATACTTAGAAACATTTTTGACCAAAGAGGGACGAACAGATAGGCGAATGGAGAAGACTGTTTAACAGTGAGCTACATGGAATTTATAGGAAACCAGATATAATAACAGTTAAGTCTCGTAGACTGCGATAGACACGTGGTACGAATCGGGAATGAAAGAGGGGCATGGAAACTTCTTGTAGGAAAACCAGAGAGAAACCAAAAAATAAGGTGGGAAAACAATATTAACCATGATTTGAAGAAAGTAGGCCTAATTTATACAGGGATAATTGGAAAACATTAGCTCAGAATTGGGATGTATAGAGAGCTTATGTCTGCGCGGATATGAATCTATGGGTTCGTTAGTGCCAGTGATTTAATTATATAACAAAACAATAAATATATTTTAATTACTTTCATCCAGTTCGGTTCATTTTTGACGCTATCGTTAAATGAGGGAAAATGGGAAAACAAAAACACAGTAAAAACAAGTGGCATGACTGCGTGAAATATAGATTTGTTTGAAAGAATGGTTGCCTTGTAAAGTTTATTCTGCGGTTTGAGGCATCATGCTGTGGTGCAGAGCCACGGGACTCGCGCTGGTTCGAGTTCCCATGGTCGAAAAAAATTTTAATCTAACCCAGTATGTGACTGGTACCTAACCATTATCGAGGAATTTAGTTAGCTACAATAAATAGCGACTCAGTGTTTATAAAATCAACATAACGGCTGGGGGACCCGACACGCTGATCACATGTCACCCTATACTGGATGGATGATCGTTCGCCTCTCCAACACATGTGTATGTGAGGCCAGCAGCCGGATGGTAGGCCAGGGGCTTCTAGACCTGTTGGGCCATGGAATACTAAAGTAGACCTATATAAAATTTGTTCTAGCTGATTTTTTGCCTGGATCCTTAAATAAATTAGCTTCTTCTAAGAACAAAGGATTGATTTTAGGTCTAATACATACCACCCTACGTAAGCATTGCTTTAACTTATCTACTGCAACTTAATTACGGTACTGACATTTCTTTATTTAAGGGGGGGTGATGGATGAAATTTCTATTTTCTACATTTTTTAAGCTATATACTTCATTCCTTGTACACACATTTATGTTATAATAGGTAATATTATATTGGAGTTTCATCCTTCTAGACTTAAACGTTTTTAAGTTATTGAAGAAAATCCATTTAAAAATTTGCATATTGAAATTTTTAATTAGTCCCATAATTTTTTAGTATTTTTTAATTTTTTTCTACAAGACCACTGACTTATTTAGAACGACACTATGTATATCTTTTCTATATCATTATAATAAAGGAAGAAAAAAATGTATACATCCTCTGCATATGAACATTTTTTTTTAAATTACTACACATATTTTATTTTTTATTCCAAAAACTATCAACGTTGTTTCAAAATCCATGCATAGCATTGTTAGCCATAGTGTGTGGACATGCAGTGAAAATTTCGTGTTTATATCATTAAATTTGTCAATGCTACTTTGATTTGAATTTATTGAAATGCAATGAAAATAAAAGTGTGGAAAGCCAATTTGAAAGTTTGCATGCAGTTTAAATTGAAAATGTAGCATACATGCCCTCTTAAAGTCATTAGGGAGACTTACAAGCACCATAGGACACTGAAACTTCACCAACTTACACTTTAAGATACATCCATCCATAGTAATTCTTCCCGAAGGCAGGTCCTTCACTGCAATCATAGCATTTTCATGCTATGTTTGCAGCTTTATTAGGGAATTGTGTAGGTGTGGTAGCTTCCCGTTGCTTTCCACACCGGTGAAGGATGATGATGATAATGATAAGGATGATGATGATAAAGATGATGGCCATATGATTTCGGGGACCGTTTGGGCCTTAAAGTTTTCCTGACATTTGTCTTACAGGTGAGGAAAAACCCCGATAAAACCTCACCCAGAAAAACTGCCCCGACCGGGGATCGAACCCGGGCCCGCTGCGTGACAAGGCAGCACGCTACCTCGAGACCACAGCGGTGGACTTTAAGGTACATAGTATGTTTTAATACAAAAAAACAAAAGAAATGCTAAATTTGATCGAAAATGTCGAAAATTTCACCCACTACCTCCCTTAAACAAACTCCATGGTACGACAGGCCTATAAAGCCCTTGGCCTACCAGGTGGCTACTGGCCTCTCATTCACATGTTAGTCACAGAGGTAGACGATCATTGTGCCAGTGTACGGAGGCATGTGGTCGCGATGTCGGGTGCCCCGCCGTTATAGCTAGTTTTCTCAACCCGGAGCTGCTCTTAATGTAGTTACCCAAATGCTTCATGATGCTGGGTGGGCGCTGATCTCACACTGGCCGAAATTCCATGAGAAAATTTCTTCCCCTATGGAGACCTGAACCAGCCCAAGTCCCGTAGATCTGCACCAAGGCATCTTGCCTTAACCACTCGGATACGGCCTGGGACCATCTCTTTATTTACCTTTTTTAAGGTAAGTGTGCATATGTGCGTTTTATTTATTGTCCGTCTGTAGGTTATTGCTTGCTTCTATTCTGATCATGACTGCAGAATTATGAAGTTGCGTAAAGTTCGATAAATTAATTGTAATCAATCCACGTTAGCAAAATTGATTTATTTTTTTTTAAATCGTATATCGGCCGCGGTGGACTAGTGGATATGCTCCTTGCCTCTGGTCCCAAGGGTCGCGGGTTCAAACCCGGCCGGGGTCGATGGATTTTTTAGGACGGAAAAATACAAGGAGCAAGTCCTCCGGGAGGGACTTTAAGCCGTGGGTCCCGAGTCTGAAGATTTTCAGGCTCGTAAAAAATCCTTAAGCCTGAATGAAAAGGCCTCTAAGCAAAATTTACCGAACTTTCCCGTCCTAATACTACCTTGGTTTCCTAGATGTCAGTATGAGGCGGGACGCTGACCACGTACCACTCAAAATGACATCTATACGAAAACAAGTGTAACTAAATTAGTTTGGTTCAAATTCTCCCCTGTAGGGGAGAACGCCTAAATCTCTGTAAAGGGAAAACATAGGCTTACAATACAAAAAAATCGTATAGTTTATTCGAAAAATGAAATAAACACAGCAACATAATAAAATATAAATATGAAAAAGAACTAATATGTATAGAAATGGTTTGTTTCCTAAAGGTAATACCAGTCTGTGGAAGAAGTTACGTGCCGTGAGTTCGCACAAAAGCTCGTGAAACGGAACCACGTTTATCGTGATGTGATATTACACTGACATTTAAAAGTGCGTGTACCGACATCAAGTGGAAGATGATACAACAACAATAATAATAATAATAATAATAATAATAATAATAATAATAATAATAATAATAATAATAATTTATTACTATTAGTGGGCAGGACATGAGGTGCGGATCAGGAATGAAAGAGGGTCACTGAAACTCCTTATAGGAAAACTTGAAGGAAAGCGCCCAATAGGCAGGCCAAGAATGAGGTTGGAGAATAATATTAACAATTCTTTGAGGGAAATAGATGATGACTGGAAAACATTAGCTAAGAGGAAGGGATGTATGGGGAGCTTATATCTGCGCGGCCATGAATCTACAGGTTCGATAGTGCCAGTGAGTTAGTTAGTTAGTATTTTATTATTATATATGGGGCACGCCGTAGTGTAGTGGTTAAGGCACTGCGCTACAAGCCGGAAGGTCAAGGATTCGAGTCCCGGTGGGGGTCAGGATTTTTAAACTGACCCAAACCTTCTGGCGGCACTATGGTCCTGGGGTCGACTCAGCCTCTATCGAAAATGAGTACCTGACGCTTGTTCTGGGGTAAAGGCGGCCGTCACGCAGGGCTGACATCAAGTGCCGATTGTCCAGAAAAAGTGGGAACCTTAACCTCCCACTACCTCAAGGGCCTCCTGAGGCCTGTAGTGGGATCACTATAATATAATCAAGTTGTTAGCACCATCATTATGTGTTTCATTGTGATATGCTGAATAATAATAAAACAATAACAATAAAAATAATTATGTAATGTTATTATTGTTGTTATTATTTTTATTATTATTTTATAATAATATTATATATTATTATTATTATATTATATTATCATTATTTTAATAATTAATACAAAAATAATGAATACCATTATTTATATGATTAATTTGATTGTTTCTATCATAATACAAACTATTGCTTTTAATGTAGTGTGATTGATTTTTAAAATTTTATCACTATTTCATCAACCTCTAGATAATTATTAGTGTGACAAGAAAAATAAGTAACAGTGAAACATTTGTTCATGTTTTCCGGGGCTACTACTAGACTGATCCAATTTTACAAAAAAGTCCTTGGTTTTTGTAACTTAGAATTTTATCACTTGTAATGAGAAATGTGATTTTTATGTGTAATATGGCTAAATTTTTTATTTAATTTTTTTTTCAGCTGTTGGTATGATTCCTGTAAAAGAGTAAGTAACTTCATAATATTATAATTCTTCTTCTTCTTCCTCTCATGGTTTAGGCCAAAGGACTGTTCCAGCCTTACAATTACAAGCACTATTTTTTTTTTTAAAAAAGAATTCATATTCTTCTTCTTCACGTCACGGGCTAGGCATAAATTGCCTGTTCCACTTCACAGTTGTTCTATCTTTTCACTGGCCTTCCTACATTCCTTGAACCTCTTGGCTTGTAGTTGAATGCTGCTCTTGGTAATCTTGTTACATTCATTCTTTCCACGTGTGTAAACCATTTCTCTCTAAAAAAAAAAGAATTTATATTATTAAAAATCAAACATTAAGCAGCTATTAATATCCTCAACACATGTTTAAGGATCGGATTGAGGGGTAAGATGAGATGAAACCCCTATATTTGAGAGGTCTGTTAATGACAAGGGTGCCGGCTGACCACATAAAAATATAATTCAACTAATAATGGTAAATTTGCTTATCTTTCTATATACATATTCTTCTGTACATGTATAGGCCTATGTCACTGAACTGCTAACGGACTGGAGCGATTTTGATGAAATTTTTTGTATGTGTTTGAGTGGATCTTTGGATGGTTTAGATTCACAATTGGACCCTCTAAAACTATTAGATGTAGAAGTTCACCGAAGTGAAAATTAAAAAATCACTCTAGCAGTCACAATTTTCCATGTTTCACAACGAAACTCAGTATATCATATTAGAATACACCGAGGTAGGTAATATCCAAAAATGAACAAAATCCGATAATTAAAAGTGGATGTTTACCTGAAATCCAAAATTAAAAACTGCCTAACAACTGGACCGATTTTGATGAAATTGTGTGTGTTTGTGTTTGATGGTTTAGATTCACAATTGGAACATCTAAAACCATGGTGTAGGAGTTCATCTGAAGTGAAAATTTAAAAATCACTCTAGCAGTCACAATTTTCAATATTTGACAATGAAACTCAGTATATCCTATTAAAATAAACTGAAGTATGTATTGTCCAAAAATAAGCAAAGTCTAATAATTAGAAATGGAGGTTTACCTGAAATCTGAACCGCTTGTTTGGTTTGTCTCAGCGTATACCATACTATTTAATTAACCTTTAATATTTTATTTATTTATTTAGGCATAGCAGCGCACACCAGGTATTAGCTAGTAGAGTATAAAATAATAAATAAATAGCTGCATGATGCACTGTCACAGGGGCAGATGAACAAAATGGATAAGATGAGTATGGAGGAAGGGTGCAATGAAATTTGTGGCAGAGGAAAATGGGAGAAACCCTGAGAGAAGTTAGAAGCTTAATTTTTTCCGCCATGAACCTATATGGAGTGACCAAAATTTGATCTCCAAGATCCAATGTGAGAGACATGCAAATATTAATCAGTTCAAAGTATTTGATTAACTGGTATTTTCCATTGTTCTCCAGTTATTATAATATAATTCTCACACATTACCTCATTTTATAGCTAGCAAGTATAAATGCAATGGAGAGAAAGTGTATTCAAATAGAAATGCATAAGAGAAAAAATTTGCATTTAGATTGGAGGCCTTGGATAGCTCAGTGGTAGAACATTAGCATATAAAGCTAAAGATCTGGGTTCAAATCCTGGTTTAGATGTATATTTTTCTCTTCAAATACATTATCTTTTGTTTAGTCTATATTCTAATAATATTCTAAAATTGTAATAAGTCTGTAATTTTTGTATGATTTTACTATTCACTGGTGGAGTGGAAAAGAAGGCCTTATGACCTTAAGTCTGCCAGTTAAAATAAGAGATTATTATTATTATTATTCTTATTATTATTATTATTATTATCATCATTATCATTATAATTATCATCACTATTATCATCATTATTATTATCATCATTATCATTATTATTATCATAATTATCATTATCATTATTATCATCGTCGTGATCGTGATCATCATGATCATGATCATCTTTATCATTATTATTATTATTATTATTATTATGCTATAGTGTAGTTTGTTAAGTCACCATGCTACAAGCCAGATGGAGCTGTAGGGGTCAGGATTTTTAAATTGACCTAAACCTTCTGGTAACACGATGATCCTAGATCAACTCAGCCTCTAATAAAATGAATATCAGGCATATCTTCTGAGGGCAAAGGTAGTCTCACAGAGACCTGCAACCTGGCTTAATCTCATGCTGATTGTCTAGAAAGTCAGAACCTCTACTATCCCAAGGACTTTCTAAGACCTATAGTGGGATCACTTTATGAATACATCTGAATTTATTATAAAATTGTTATAATTATAAAAAAAGAAAAAATAATTTTAAAAAAAGCATACTGTAGAACCTATTCAAGATTTAAAGATATTATCGCAAAATAGGAGGAACTGCAGAATTTAAGAACATGTCGATACTTGTGTTGCAGTAAACGTACAGACCCACTGACCTGGCAAGTTGTGGAAGATGACAGATTACGGTCATCACCTGACCTGGGCAAGCATGCACAAAATGGAAATAATGATGAAGTGATCAGAGACGTGAGGCTAGTGCTAAACATGGCCCCACATGCTAAACTGGGATGTGGGTAAGTATATTATTTACTATTTAATTTTAGGAAGTTACATTTTGAGGTTATTTTAATTATATTATTTTTGGTCTGGACATCTTACCTCAATATTATTCCCAGAGGCTGGGAAAGCTGACGATAAAACAGAATTGTTTTGAAACATGTCCAAGAACAAATCAACATTAATATTGAGGTAAGATGTCCAGACCAAAAATAATATAATATTATTTACTTTTAATGTATTGGATTTTTATGTACCCATCATACCCAGTTTCCAGAATTTAAATGTCTTAACATGCTTATTTGTAGAGTTGTGAATAGAAATTTATCACCTTCAATGTGTCCTTTCAGCATTAGCTATCACATATATGTGGCATTTGTCTTTTAAAGGTTAAAAAAAGATAAGCAGAACATTATTCAGCAAATCCAAAAGGAACATAAGTTTTTATCACATCAGAATTAATGGCATGTTTATATGGATAATACATTTTTTCCCTTTCTAGTCAACATTATGATTTTCTCTAGAATTGAAATGTATAAGATAAAAGTTTCCGTTTAAATTGGAGGCCTTGGATAGCTCAATTATCTAGAAAGACAAAAATACTCATGTATAAAGTTCTGCTTAGACCAGTGTTAACATATGCATAAAAAACTTGGACCATGTTGAAATTTGATGAGGAATTATTAGGGTGTTTATGAATTGTTTAAACTGTATAATCAGCCAGATATTCTGAATTTTGTTAAAATTAATAGATTGGCCTGAGCTGGACACATTATTCATATGGACAGCAAAAGGATTACAAAAAGTATTTACGATGAGCAACCTCTATTGGCCAGAAAAGTTGGAAGACCTAAATTAAGATGGGAGGATGGTATAATTCAAAACATTAAGATTTTAAAAATAAAGAACTGGAAGAATGAAGCTCAGAACAGGGAAGTCTGGCATAAGCTTATGAAGGCAGCCAAGGCCCACATGATGCTGTCAAGCTATTGATGATGATGATGATGATGATGGATAGTTCAATGGCAGAGCATTATCGTATAAAACTAAAGGTTGTGGGTTCAAACCCTGGTCTAGTCATATATTTTCCTCTTCAAATATTATAATTTTTGTTTACATATTACAAATATATATTAAAATATGTATTTTTCTTCTCAAATATTATAATTTTTGTTTAAATATTAAAAATATATCGCCTCACCTTATATTTTGCTATCTTTTTTGACCGGTTTTGGAATAATTAAGATCGAATAGTTCTGAAATCGGTCTAAAAAGAAGACAAAATATGAGGTGAGGTGATATATTTTTAATATTTAATTATTAATATCTCATAATGTAACAAAGTTATAATTTTCATGTTTTTTTTTATTATTTGTAGAAGTTCTAACCCATGAATAAGGAATGTATTCTGTAAGATACATTGTTTTCATTTATTTGTTATTTTTAATACACCAATTAAACAACAAATTGGTGGAAATCAGTTCAGTTTTTTAATTATAGAACAGTACACAATAATAGTATTGTTATCCATTAGTCTTTTTTTTTCTTCACTGGAGTCCAACATACGAGTATTTAATAAACTGGCATGAGAAATGGAAATTTTTTTGCAGAAAAACCAGAAGGAAAGCGCCCAGAAGGGAGAATAACATTAATCGTGATTTGAGGGAAATTAATTTTACAAGTAATTATTGGAAAATATTCCTGGATAGGGGTCTATGGAGAGCTTATATATATGCATTTGAGAATCTCTGAGTTTAGTAGTTATGAAATTATGATTATTATTAATTATGTTCTGGTAATGCATTCCAATCCATCATTTGCATGATGACTGAGGAAAATCAACTAGGATTATACCATCCATCCAATGGCTGATTGGCTCAAATTCGAGCTTTGGCCTCCCTTAACCTCTGTCTCTAATCATTTCTATTTTGTGCAGCAAGCCTCCAGTTGCGACACTTAAGTAGGTTTGCAGCATCTTCCTTAATACCATCCTCCCATCGTTTTTTTCGGTCTTCCAACCCGTCTTTTCCTTTGCTTTAGTCGTTGTTGTAGACCATCATTCCGAGGCATGTTGGGTTTCTGAACGTATTTATTTTTATGGGTAGGGATGTCAACCCCACGCCCAACCTTCAGTAATCCTGGGAGGTCGATGATTTTCTGTTGGGGTTTTCTCCCTTAGCTGGTATGTCCCAATTTGTAAGTGTTGGGAACTCGCTTTTTCGCCCCTGCACTTCTTAGTATTAACGAGGAGCCACGATGAGGATGTGGTTCATTGGGCTGGGCAGGAATAAATGGCATTTCTCGGGTAGGATTATACCTTTGAAACAAAATAATAAAACAAATGTGAAATGTGTTTCAGGATTTGCAAGGGTCCAGAATGGAAGCCTGGCATCTTCATTCAGTTTACTAAAGAGAATGGATTAGCAAGAGAAGCAGGTTTGAGGCCCGGAGATCAGATTCTGCAATGTAATGGAGTACCATTTTATGATATGCCTTTCAGTGAAGTAAGTGTAACGTGACCAAGATGTCTAGTTTTTAATTCTGCCATAAAGATTCTATTCTATTCCATAGTGTTCTGCCCAAGGGCAGGTCTTTCACTGCAATCATAGCATTTTCATGCTATGCTTTGTAGCTTTACTAGGAAATTATAGGTGTGGTAGCTACCCATTGCATCCCGCGCCGTAGCCGAGTGGTTCAGGCAAGAAGCCTTGGCGCAGAGCTAAGGGACTTGCGCTGATTCGGATCCCCATGTGGGAAGAAATTTTCTCATGGAATTTCGGCCAGTATGGGACAGGTGCCCACCCAGCATCGTGAAGCACTTGGATAGCTATAATAATTAGTGACTTCAAGTTGAGAAGACCAGCTATAATGGCTGGGGGACCCGATATGCTGACCACATGTCACCCCTACACTGGCTAGATGATTGTCTACCTCTGTGATTAACACATGTGGATGTGAGACCTGCAGCCAGCTGGTAGGCCCAGGGCCTTCTAAGCCTGTCACCCTTGGAGTGGAGCTTCCCGTTGCTTTCCACACCAGTGAAGGATGATGATGATAATGATAAGGATATGGATATGGATAATTATGATGACTGGATGATTTTTGGGGACTGTTGGGCCCTTAGCTTCCTGACATTTGTCTTATAGGTGAGGAGCCTGTCCCAACTGGGAATCGAACCCAGGTCTCCTGCATGACAAGGCAGCATGTTACCTTGAGACCACAGTGGTGGACTTAATGAAAATAGTCCATTGTAAATACATGACATTTGTGCAAATACATATTTCGATACAAACATTCTGCATTACTCAGTACACCCATGAGGCATGTCTTAGCATAGTGGTTAAGGCAATATGCTACATTCCAGAAGGTCGAGGGTTCGAGTCCCGGTGAGGTCAAGATTTTTAAACTGACCTAAACCTTCTGGCGGCACTATAACACTGGGATCGACTCAGACTCTAACGAAAATGAGTACCAAACGCTTGTTCTGGGGGTAAAGACGGCCGGTCACGCGGGGCTGACAAAAGGTCCAATTGTCTGGAGAAAGTGGGAGCCTCAACCTCCTACTATACCATGGACCTCCTGAGGCCTCTAGTGGGATTACCTTACTTTATAAAATATCCATATCGACAATTCCTAATTCTAAATATATGCAAATATTTTAAGTGTGGTTTTATGTTGAAGAGATTCATGTTGATTTATGTTGATTCATGCAGAAGCATAAACACATATTTAATTTTATTTAAAGTAAACAATATGAGGTTATATCATTAATAGTGAGTGGAGAACATATTTTATGACTTGATAATGCATAAATGCACTCATATTTTATGGTTTCATAAATGTGCGAGTAATAACTGATAATGCATGAACACTTACTTACTTTATACAAAAAAAAATGGATGATTTATAATATTATAATGCGTATATGCATGCATAATTTATGATTTACCATGTTAAGAATAATTTTTATTACTATGGAGTTAACTATTCAAGTTTAAGGTAGTTCAAAATTATAATTGAGGATGACTCACTCAGGTATGTTAAAAAACTTGAACGTAATTTACCATTTACATAAATAAATTGGAGAAAACTTTTTACATCTGACCTCATAAAACTCCATGATTTCCGCAGGACCAGTTTCTGGAGCTATCGCTTCTATCCCCAGCCAAAACTCCAGCTGTTGAAATTCAGCTGTTACCATCAACTTCCAAACTGCCATCTAGTGCTGATTTTATGAATTTTGAGAATAATAATTGATAATAATAATAATAATAATAATAATAATAATAATAATAATAATAATAATAATAATAATAACAATTGATAATAATAATTATTATTATTATTATTATAATTATAATTATTATTATAATTATTATTATAATTATAATTATTATTATTATTATTATTATTATTATTATTATTATTATTATTATTATTATTTATTATTATTATTATTATTATTATTATTATTATTATTATTATTATTATTATTATTATTCTAAAATTAAATTCACTCTATAATGCCCTGTTACATATGTGCAACATTGGGAATTTATCACATCATTTCAACAATAAATTAATATTTACCGTTAATCCTGCATAGGTTTTAACTGTTAAGGGTTAAGTTAATTTAAGGTTAATAAACTTTTTGCTTGGAATTAAATTTTATGCATGTCTACTGTATCTATATTTAAAAGTCAGTGGTTCACCCAACTGAGTCGAAAAAGGTTGGGAACCTCTTAATATATGTGTTAACCACGGCAGACTAGTGATTAAGTTTCCTTGCTCTGGTCCTGAGAGTCGCAGATTCAAACGCAGCCGGGGTTAATTGATTTTTTTAGGATGGAAAAATTCAAGGATCAAGTCCTCCTGGGAGGGACTTTAAGCCATGAGTCCCAAGTCTGAAGATTTTCAGGCTTGTAAAAGATCCTTAAGCCTGAATAAAGAGGTCTGTAAGCAAAATTTATCAAACTTTATTATCATCATCAACATCAAGGATTAAGCCCAATGCCCTGTTCCGATCTCATTATAGGTCGAATTTGTCCTTCCATCTCTTCAATGGTCTTCCCAACAATCTTCTCAATGATAATATGGTTTATAATTGTACATTCTTCTTGGCATGTGCTGTTCATTCATTCGTAATACGTGCTGAATGTAAGCATTTTGATAGTAAAATTCATCGGAGAACATTTTGTTTAAACAACTCACCTCATAGGATTCATGCTTCCATGATACCGCGGTTTCAAACACAGTTGTGTTCATCCTCAGCCATAACTCTGACTGACGAAATTCTTCGGCCGTCAACTGTTCGTCAGTCGGAGTTATGGCTGAGGATGAACATGACTGTGTTTGAAACCGCGGTATCATGGAAGCATGAATCCTATGAGGTGAGTTGTTTAAACAAAATGTTCTCCGATGAATTTTAATGATTATACCTCATAATGTTTACTTCCCAGCATTAATTTAATATATTTTAATAGTATTTTATTCTTTCACAGAGATTAAATATATTAAGTTCTGTTCTTATATCTTCGTTTTCTTTTTTTTATCGGTCCTTTGGTATCATGCTATTGCTCTCAGCATCTTCATTTCTGCTGCCTCTATTTGTTTACTATCTGCCTTTGTTAATGTCCAGGTTTCACATCCATAGATAAGAGATGGAATTGCCAATACTTTGTAAAATTTTAAAATAGTTTCTTTTCTAGTTTTATTCAATAAAGTATGTTTAATTGTGCCACGTAGATAATTGCCTTTATCATCCTAGTAATACCTTAGTTGCCTGCTAGATACTTCATTGAGTTGGTATGTTGACTGCATACCATTCATGACATCTTTGCGAAATAAGCATAAGTAATTAGCTTGCCTAGTAACTCCTAACAACGGAGATAAATGCACAACATTGAGCTGTTATGCCATTGTAGATAGACAGATAGATAGATAGATATATAGTAAAAGTGTCCAGTACCAAGAATGCCAGTTTTATAAAATGCTCTTAATTCATGCATTGTACAATACCACTCATAATTGACCCTCTGTTTCATGAAATTTGTAGGCAGTAAATGTATTGAAATCATCACGACAGCTAGATCTGATAATCAGGAAAGGTGCAGGGCTAGACCTATTTCCAGGCGAGTCATCAGGATATAATAGTTCTGCAAGCAGCGTCAATGGTGACCAGAGTCCCAATTGGGGTGATACCAAGAGACTGTCTATTGTCAAAGAGGAATCCATCGAGCTGGAAGATAGGTATTGTATATAAATTAAATATTATTATTACTATTATTATTAATATTATTATGTGGGGTTGTTAGTCCTCCATCGGGTACCTCCCCAGATGGTGAAGAGGGGAATGCTTTTTGGGGAAATGAAATACCCGAGGCGAACCAAAACTAACAGCTACTGCCTTGTAGTTCAGTGTTAATTCACTAAAGGCTAAAGGAAGACAACCTTGATTACAAATTACCTGGTCCTCCAGGTTGGGGGTTGTAGCAATGGGCCAGCTCCTCATTCTACTGAAAAATATTCCGATTGAGGATCTTTCCACTTTTCAGCGGTTGCCCTTTTACCAGCCGGCTGCTGGCCCTTCACATCCACATGTGTCAATCACAGAGGTAGATGATCAATGGCCAGTGTAGGGGTGACATGTGGTTAGCATGTCGAGTCCCCCAGCTCTACTGAAAAATATACAATGATGAAAAACCTAAAGACAAGAATGCCGGTCTAGAGATTTGAGGGTGGAAGATGCTTTAGACAGGAACCTCTGGTGACAAATCACTTTGGGTTGAAGGAGAAACACAGTATTGCAGAATATTCGTAACAAAGAAGATTATTATATTTATTATTATTGGCCGCGGTGGACTAGTGATTATACTCCTTGCCTCTGGTCCCGAGGATCGCGGGTTCAAACCCGGCCGGGGGTGATAATTTACATACAAAAAAACACCAGATTACATTTATATAACACTTTGGCTAGACCAGTGTTGACCTATGGTAGTGAAGCATGGACACTAAAAAGACAACATGAAAGCAAAATAACAGCTTGTGAAATGAGATTCATGTGCAGAACAGCGGGTTACACCAGATGGGATCGGAAATGGAACACCGATATCTTAAAAGAATTGAAGACTGTGCCAATTTTGGAGTATATTAAACAATACCAACTAAATTGGAAACACCATCTTGAAAGAATGAGTTCAAATCGGATCCCCAAAGCTGTTTATAATTATATACCAAGAGGACGAAGATCTCTGGGCCATCCTATGAAATGCTAGAGGGAAAATGTTCTATAGGATCGTAACAGGCCTTGGCCTAATACTTGGAAGGAAGAAGAAGAAGAAGAAGAATATAATTTACAACAACCTTTATAAACCAGGTTGAGAACCATTCTTTTTTGATGTTATGTTTTAAATTAAATTATCCAGAATTGGATGTAGTTTTATTTTAGAAATGAAAATTACTTCTGAACCAGGAATCGAACCCTGGATATCTGACTCTGTACATCAGTGCGATTACCATTTAGCTATTCACACTTCCAATAGGAATGGCAAATTTTTTTCCACTTACACAATTCTCCTTTCATCCAAAGGCCGATAGCCATTGCTACCAACAACACCATCTGAAGGCTTCTATTCAAAGTATTTTTATTGAGAATTTAAACATTACTTTTAAGCAGTAAAGCTTCATATTTTGATGTTATATTTTAAATTAACACTTTCCAGAATTAGATATAGTTTTATTTTAGAAAGAAAAATTAGGTTTGAGCTGGAAATAGAACCCCAGACTTCTGACTCTGTATGCCAGTGCGATAACCGTTACGCCATTCAAACTTCCAATAGCATCATCAAATTTATTTCCACTTATACAACTGTCCTTTCATCCAAAGGCTGATAGCCATCGCTGTCAACAATGCCATCTGACGACTTCTATTCGAAGTATTCCATTTAGAACGTAATTTTTCTTTCTAAAATAAAAATATCAATAAAACTAAATATATGGTCACACGTAGAAATTCATTATATAATGGGAATGGACAGCTAATGACAAATGACGGGCATTTTGAGGAAGTGGCTGGATTCAAATACCTAGGAACAATAATCACAAATAGGAATGAGATGCACAAAGAAATTAAACATAGGCTCAATTCTGGAAATGCATGCTATTATGCATTGCAGAGACTTTTGATGTCCCAACTCCTTTCAAAAAACGTTAAACTGAAAATATATAAAACTATTATTCTACCAGTTATAATATATGGGTGCGAAACAAGGACTCTTACTTTAAGGGAGGAAATGAGATTACAAGTATTTGAGAATAAAGTACTAAGGAAAATTTTTGGACCAAAGAGAGATGAACAGACAGGTGAATGGAGAAGACTACATAACAATGAACTACATGGTCTTTATAGGAAGCCAGATATAATAAGAACAGTTAAGTCTCGTAGACTGCAATGGGCAGGACATGTTGCACGTATGGGGAATGAAAGACTTGCATGGAAGCTTCTTGTAGGAAAGCCAGAGGGAAAACGCCCAGTTGGTAGACCAAGAATGAGGTGGGAGAATAACATTAACTACGATTTGAGGGAAGTAGATTATACAGGGAATGATTGGAAAGCATTAGCTCAGGATAGAGATGTATGGAGAGCTTATGTCCGTGCGGCCATGAACCTACGGGTTCGATAGTGCCAGTGAGTAAGCAAGTAAGTAAGTAAAATTAAAATAACCATCCTACCACTCCAACAGGTAGTATTGCTTGTTTTAAGATGTTAAAACTTATTAAAGAAAATTCCTACTGTCCCAATTTAACCTGATAGTAATGTACATTTAGTTGAAAACTAAAAATTTATTGCTTTCTTGTACAAGCGTGAAATATATCAAATATAATTAAATAATAATAATAATTAAAAAATACTGGTGTGTGAATTAGCGTACTTTTCCTCTATAATTATGTTTTAGTGTATGGTGCACAGGAATTTTTGATATTCTTAGGGGTAGTTCGAATCTGTGATGGCATGAATTATGCAAATAAAACAGTATTATAATGATGATAATAGTAATAATGATAATAATAACAATAATAAATTTCAATATTATTATTAATTATTATTAATGTTATTCTTATTGTTTGTATTGTCATGGTGATGATTTTATTGAATATATGTACCATTATGCAATGTACTAAAATTTATCTTAATCATATATAATATTACTCTTGAATCTGCAATTTTAAAATTATTCCAGATTTTGGATTAGAAAATACAAAAAATATTGGTTTTATATTCAGATAACTATAGCAAGGAAAATGTGTTATGATTTGATTGTTGCAGATGTGAATCTGTGGATAAACATAATTGGAATACAACAGAACACAATTGGGATTCTAAACACAAGAAAAAAGATTCACCTGTGCTGAGAGTTCACTTTGAAGATAATTGGAATCAGCAAAACAAAGATGAAGCTAACAGAGACATGAGTGTAAGTTATAGAGTCACTTTAAATCAAAACTAGCCGGGATCAAAGGATTTTTCTTCTTCTTCTACTGGCATGTAGTTCTCATAGTTTAGCTAGTGCCTCCTTGACGATACAGCCCATTCTTCTCTATTTTTTGCCTTCTTTCTCTATCTTCTAACTCTCAGATCTTCCTCCAGACAGTCCAACCACTTCAATCTCACTCTTCCTCTGTATCGTCCCCCTTCTGGATTTCCAGCAAAATCTTTTTAATCGTTCTACCAGCATCCATTCTGTTCACATGTCCAGCCCATTCTTATCTTTTAGCTTTTATCTGTGTTACTACATTAGGTCTCTTATACAATTGATTTATCTTATTACACTGAGTAACAAAAAAGAAACTTTTTTTTTGTCTCAGAAAGAAAAATATGTGAGTCTGATAGTATTTTTTCTCATGAATTCAAATATGATATCAGTTTTTCTCCATCATGCAAGATTTCTGAGAGACAGGCATTTATAATTTCAAACACTTTAATATTTTCTACAGGGTGCAGCAGCATAACTTCCTTTATTTAAAACTTAATAAAATGCATTGTATGAATCAGAAAATTTTTATTCGTTTTTTATAATATAGGCACATACATAAAGTTTTGTTTTCCTCAGTTTTGAAGATCAAATCAGGTAGGTGACGTCCCCCATTCTCCATACACTGAGTAAACCGATTTCTGGCGTTTGTCATGACTCCTGCCAGCATAGCAGGCGTTATGTTGGCAATTTCTTCCTGGATGTTGGTCTTCAAATCTTGTAGGGTCCTTGGACGGTTCACATAAACACGGGATTTCAAATAACCCCATAGAAAAAAATCACAAGGGGTCAAATCGGGAGAGCGGGCCGGCCACTTCAAATCGCCCCTAATTGAGATAAGGCGCCTCTGGGAAGTGTTCCCTCAAAACAGTCATCGATGCTCTTGAAGTGTGTGCCGTTGCACCGTCTTGTTGGAACCAAGTGTCCCCTAAGTCCAACTCATCTAGCCGTGGGAAAAAAAATTCCTGTAACATGTTTACATACCGGTCCGAATTCACTGTCACTGTGACTTCATTTTCCTCAAAGAACCAGGGACCAATAATTCCACTTGAGGAAATTGCACACCACACTGTGACTTTAGGTGAATGCAAAGGCCTTTGATGCAATTGTCGAGGATTGGTGTCAGCCCAGTAGCGCATGTTTTGTTTGTTGACGGATCCACACAAATGAAAATGGGCTTCATCACTAAAAAAAACAATAGCGTCCTCAGGAACGACTTCCAGAAGAACCTCACACGCGTTCCTCCGAGAATTGAAGTCACGTTCAGAAAGTTCCTGCACAATTGCCATCTTGTATGGATGGAAATGAAGATCATCATGAAGTATTCTCCTTACAGAACGATCGGAAAGTCCAAGGGCAGACGCATGTTTGCGCGCAGAACGCCGTGGTGATCGCAACATTGAAGCTCTCACTACCTCAATGTTCTCAGGTGATCTAATCGGCCGAGGGACTCCAGTTCTTCGTCTTGTCGCACTTGCAGTTTGTCTGAACGTAGTGACCCACGTAACAATTGATTTCCGGTCCGGGACAGGGGCCAACGGGGCTAATTTAAAGCGATTCCGAAAGGCGCGCCGGGTTGCGATCACAGAACATCCGCTCGAAAAGTAGGCCTCAATGGCAAACGCACGCTCCTCACTGTTCCAACGCATGATGGCGACTGAACTGTGTCAGGACAAAACTTTATAGTCCCCCCTCTCGAACGAGACCACTAGCGCTCCGCTACGACATCAACCGACTAAATGGCGCACATTTTAAAAAAGGAAGTTATGCTGCCGCACCCGGTACATTCGTAACTATACAATATTTGAACATTTGGACTCACCTAGAAAGTAAGAAATGACGATTTTCTGCTATATTTCGCCTGTGGAGCATCACTCTTGATGGTCCAACAATAATCGGTCAGCATATTAGGATTCTGATTCTGATAAGAATATACATACACTTGATTTGTTACTTCACATGTTTTTCAACTTATCAGAATATTTTGCACTACTATACCATTATATAAAATTCTACAACTATATTAAGACATTAATTATATTATTTTTGGTCTGGACATCTTACCTCAATATTAATGTTGATTTGTTCTTGGACATGTTTCAAAACAATTCTCTGTTTTATCTTCAGCTTTCCCAGACTGGTTTTATTTATGTTGCATTATGTTGCACCACCTGGATGTCGATGTCAGCTCCATCCTGTGGTTGGCCAAAGAACCTCCAAACAAGGTCACCCTCCATCGGAATATCAAAATTCATAACTCTGTTTCTGTTCTTCTGAATATAAATTTTTTCCCAAATAGTCAGCTCGTTTGTATTTTCTAACTGTTTTAATAATTTAGTGTCTGAATTTATATTATGTTTTTCAGACCAAAACATGAGCAGCAACTGCAGATTTTTCAATTTCTCCATTTTTAATATTTCTTATGTGTTCTTTGGTTCTAATTTTTAGGTTTCTTTTTGTTTTCCCTATATATATCTTTTCACAACCCATGCATTCAATTTGATATATTCCTGACTTTTTATTTTTATCAGTTTTTTCATTTTTGTTGGTTTTTATTAGTTTATTTAAACTGTAGTTATTTTTTTGGTGCTAATTTAATATTAAACTTCTCAAATATATTTTGAAATTTATTATGTACCCAGGGGGTGATATGTGAATTTCTTATATTTTTTCATAGGTGGTTCTTCTTTTTCAAGATTACTTCTGTTTATCATTTTTTGTTTTTTATACTTTTCTATCCTTTTATGTACCATTTTTTCATCAAACCCATTTTCTCTTGCTACTTTGATTATGTGTTTTTTCTCATGTTTGAAATCTTCTTCGTTTAAGGGTAAGTTTACCAATCTATGAGTTAAACTATTAAATACTGCTAATTTATGTCCAATTGGATTGAACCCTGTTGATTTTATAAAATTTTCCGTATGAGTTTCTTTCCTATGAATCCTGAATTCAATTTTTCTTTTTTTTCTTTTCTTCGTTTCTGACCAATTTAAGATCCAAAAAAGGTATTTGTTTATTGTCTTCTATTTCTTTGGTGAATTTAATGTTTGTACTCTGTAAATTTAATAGTTTTAGGGAATCTTCTACATGTTTTTCTTTAACAATACAAATTATATCATCAACATATCTACTCCAAAATTTAAACATTGTGGGATGTGCTTTAGTGATTTTACATTCAAAAACATTAATATTGAGGTAAGATGTCCAGACCAAAAATAATATAATTAAAATAACCTCAAAATATAACTTCCTAAAATTAAATATTATATTAAGACATATTTATTTATCTTTAAATAACTCATTGTTCAATTTTCTAGATATCTGGCTCAGCCATAAATGGTACCAGATGATTTGTCAATACATTTAATATACATAAATACATACTAACCATAATTTGAATAGGTATGTATTGTTTAATAAAATTAAAGAGAGTCGTACATCATCTCACCTCATACTCTATGTTCTTCACAGTTCAGAACCATGGTTTCAGTGAACAGTTTTCCTATCTTCAGCCACTTTTTTGGCTGTTGAATTTTTGCCTTCACCAACATCTTCTAAACTGCCATCTAGTGTTAAATTTGATGAATTTTGAGATAAAAGCTTGCTCGCCGGGAATTTCAAAATTCATGGATGAAAAATGGGTGAAGATAGGAACGACTTGAACTTTTATAGGAATAAATCACTATGAGGTTTAATTTAAGATAAAATCAAAATTAATAAATGAGTTGGAGAAAATGTTTTAACATCTCACCTCACAAAGTTGCGTGTCTTCACGACACCGGTCTCAAAAGCATACCATCACTTCCATCTTCAGTCAAATTCCAATTTTGAGTTTGAATATGACTGAAGATGGAAGTGATGCTATGCTTTTGAGACCGGTGTCATGAAGACACGCAACTTTGTGAAGTGAGATGTTAAAACATTTTCTCCAACTCATTTATTAATATAAATACCTCATAGTGTTTCCTCCCACTGTAAATTTAATTAAATAAATCAAATGTTTCATACCTCTCCTCATAATTAATCTTCTAAGTAGATCACGATTTCAAGACCATTATGTTCCCATCCTCAGTGCCATCTTGACGACTGATGTTATATTGATCAGACTCTGACCTGATCCAGAGGATTATCGGTCCACCAACAGAGGGAAGAAGAAGTGATTCTTCCGATTGACATAACATCATTCGTCAAGATGGTACTGAGGTTGGGACCACAATGGTCTTGAAATCGCGATCTACTTAGAAGATTAATTATGAGGAGAGGTATGAAACATTTTATTTTATCTTATAGGAATGACTGTTTCTGAAACCGTGGTCCTATACTGTGAAGAACACAGAGTGTATGGGGTGGGGTGTACGGGGCTCATTTTAATTTTATTAATCTGAAAGCCTTATAATGTATATTCCAATCATAAGTTTATGAAATGTATTGTTTATTTTAGGAGCTAAGTTTGCAGAACAGCAGGAGGGATAGTGTCGATGGACAACAATCAGATCCAAGGCTTGCTGAAATTCGTTTGGTGCAACAACAAATGGAAACAAAAACAGTAGTAGTAGAAGTTCATCGTAGTGAAGATTGCGATAACATGCCACCTCCACCCAAACTGCCAGGAGATGAGGAGGTTAGTCTGTAATTATTATTTCTTCCTTAATAATAGACATGTAACATCTATGGTCATATCAGTCTTAGAAGCTGTGAATGTATCCAGTAGACTGTATATTTATATTACTGTATTTCTGAATGATGTGTTTTCTGTAGAAATTTAATAATTTAAAATTTTTTTAGTAACTAGCTAATACCCGTCGGTGCTGCTACGCCTAAATAAATTAAATGTATTTTTATATTTAGTTGAATAAGTAAAAGAAAAATAATGATAAATTTATATTGTAATTATTAGAGACCAGAAGTTTAGGCATTATAAATCATTAAAATAGACAGGCAAAAAGGCAATATAAATAGCTAAAATAGGCAGGCAAAAAGACATTATAAATACAGTAACTAAAATAGGCAATAAAAGGCATTAAAATCATATCTTGCATATGAGTACTTTACCATCATTACAACATATATCGGATCCAAAAGTGTTAACATAACTTTGCACTTTACTATGTAAAGGAACATTAAATTTGGCATCTTGCTGCTAGCTACAACAATGTTGCAATGAAAGAAAAATTAATACAAACGGTAATTAAAACCGCTTTCTGTTATTTGTACATTTTCTTGCACAGCAGCACTTATTGTTGCAAAGAATAACTATGAACTGACTGAAAGACAATAATATACATTCGGTGAAGTCACTTTCATTGTAACGGTTATGGAAATAAATTAAAATATACCTATAGGCAATTTTTAATAATAAATTAATAAATAGTAGAAAAATAATCAAATAAAAGCAATAAAAAGCATTTATTTTGTAAATTAGGCATTTATATTTAAAAAGACAGAAAAAGGCAACATAATACTGTGGTGTTTGAATCACAAAGGTACAATTCGTAAAGATTCACTTTCAAATTGAAGATAGATTTGACACATTTAAAAAGGCATTCTGCCAAAGTTCCGATCTCTGGTTATTATGTTTAGATACCCCATGCTGATTACCCTGCATTGCCCGGGAATCTACTTATCCCAATCTTCTTGACATCAGTGAGCTGAAAGACAAAAATGGTTATTATGAGTTATCCGTAAAAGATAGACATGTGCTGTCAGGGACTTTTTTTAGAATTTTTTGTGATATTCAATTCTGTGTACATTAATTTGGAGTATTTTTATGGTTTAGGCTGCATAAGCCGTTTTAAGCATACAAAAAGTTACCTTTTTTAGTGCACTGATGCACATTTTTTTAGCTCTGGTCTTATAGTACATACAGTATATATATATATATATATATATATATATATATATGTTAATTGTCCCAACATAGTCATAAATAAATTCATACTTAAAACACCATTAGGCCTACTTTCATCCTGCATAATGTTAATTATATTTGTTTAGGTCTCAAGTCAACATACGAGCCTGGCTAAGACACCATCAAGTGGCTCGTTGGTCAGTATGAGTGGAAGTAGTCTTTCTAGTGCCATCAGTCAGGAGTTGCAGCGGAGAACCAAGGTTAGTTCAAATATGACACTTTATAATGCAATAGATATCAGTTTATTTTAATAATAAAAAGACAATAGCAGTGGTGGCAAGGATAAAGATGATGACAAAATAATAATAATAATCAATAATAATTAATATTAATGACAAGGCTATACAGTGAGCTACATAACCTTTGCAGGAAACCAGATATATTAAGAGCAGTTAAGACTTATATACTGTGATGGGTAGGACATGTGGCACAAATGGAGAATGAAAGAGAGGCAAGGAAACTTCTTATATGAAAACCAGAATGAAAATGTCCAGTTGGTAGACCAAGAATGAGATGGGAGAATAACATTAACCATGATTTGAGGGAAGTAGATTATACAGGGGATGATTGAAAAACATTAGCTCAGGATAGAGATGTATGGAGAGCTTATATCAGCATGCTCATGAACATACAGATTTTATAATGCCTGTGAGTTAATTAGTTAGTGAAATAAATTTTATATTAATATATAATTAATAAAATTATTGCTCCAACTTAACATATGTTCAAATAGAAATCATACCTACAATATAGCGACAAGGATAAACTTCTGCTAACGCTTCTGCCTTCTCTGAATCCAATACTACAATACAGGACATTGCAATTCTATATTTTTATATGCCTATGAGTGAACCCTTGAATTTGAACTTCGGTCTCCTAGAATATTAGTATTACGGGTCGTATGCAAATACATTACTCTCTACTCAAATTACTTCCAATCACTGGTGAGCTGAGATTGAATTAATGGCCGCCTTAACCGGTCATGCATGAATGTTGACGTTTTCGTAATATTGGCAACGAATTACCCAGAATTCTCAGTGATAAAACCACTTCCGTTATTTTCGTCTGCTATAGAGGAATGCATTTATGCTTGCATCCCGCAAATAATACCGTATACAAACACGTCTGCGACGCGCAATATTACGCCGATTCTCCTGTTCTTCCAGTTGAATTCTTTGGTAGACTCTATCAAATTCCTCTTCTCCGCATATACCGAAAACATAATCGAAGTCTTCAAGGTCCGACATCTTGGATAAGTTTCAAACTACATCGGTTCCCTTCGGGATTTTCACATAAGTTTATATCTTGAGCTACGATCTTAAGGTACCTTGTCAGGTAGCTTTACAATTATTACCGCGTGAATAGATTTCTGAGTAAGAAAAATGTGTTTGAATAAAACTTTATCAGCAGAGAACGCCTTTTACTGTCTAATGCGTTCAAACATTCGACCCTACATGTTACTGTCTGAAACAACTTGCTCATTAATATCATATTATTTCATCCAAAACACAAGCAAGTGTTAAATTATTTTCTTTATTATAAGAAACAAATTCTAATATAAAACTGTTCACTATTACAATTATTTGTTACAGCGCCGAGAGGATGGAGATTTTAGAGAATTTGAGAGAAGAAAAAACATTCCAAAACAAATTGATGGAGAGAAACGTCAACAACATGAACAGGTAGTTTTTTTTTTAAATTTAAATTACAGTGGGAAGTAATACTATGAGGTAATTTTCAATTTATAAATGAGTTGCATAAAATATTTTTACATCTCACCTCATAAAGTTCCATGTTTTCATGATACCAGTTTCAAAAGCCTTTGCCTTCATTTTCAGTCAAACTCTTGATAACTTGACATAACTTTTAGAGGTGAGATTAAAAACATTATATTTTTTTATAAAGTAGATTATTGTTCAAAGTTAAAATTAGGAAACACATTATGAGGTTCTTAATTAATAAATTAATGAGTCATTTTAACATCTTACCTCATATTTCATGTTTTATCAAACACGGTAACTATAGTTTTCAAATGATCTTGTCATTCATTTTCAACCGCCATTATGACTACCGGATATTCGTTGGAATCTCCCTCTATAACGTTGCCATCTGGTGTTGATTTGACGAACTTCGAGATATCGTTGCCATCTGGTATTGATTTGATGAACTTCGAGATGAGGTAAATCTATGAATTTCGACGGATGAACGTGACCTCATCTCGAAGTTCATCAAATCAATACCAGATGGCAACGATATCTCGAAGTTCGTCAAATCAACACCAGATGGCAACGTTATAGAGGGAGATTCCAACGAATATCCGGTAGTCATAATGGCGGTTGAAAATGAATGACAAGATCATTTGAAAACTATAGTTACCGTGTTTGATAAAACATGAAATATGAGGTAAGATGTTAAAATGACTCATTAATTTATTAGATTATTGTTGATGATCAAAAATATATAAATTTATTTCATTCATGCTACTCCCAGTAAATATAAGATCAATGCCTGTTCCATATTCAACCCTCTGAACTAAATACATTCATGGCATAAAAGTTTCAAAGAGCCATGATTTATTCAAATGGTTAATGTGACTTGCTATTAGATGACAGTAAAGGGTATCATGTCATTAATTTCTTAATCATATTTATTTAACATTTTCCAATACTGTTATATTTAACACAGTTCCAAAAATGGATCATATTATAATATTATAATAATATTGTGAAAAGAAAAATTTAATGTCTGAACGAGGAATCAAACCGTGGACCTCTCCTTCTCCGTAGGAGTGTGTAGCCCACTACACCATTCTAGACTTGGTACAAGTGGAAAGAATTGTTAAAAGTTTGTACCAAGTCTAGAATGGTGTAGTGGGCTGCACACTTCTACGGAAAAGGAGAGGTCCACGGTTCAATTCCTGGTTCATACATTAATTTTTCTTTTCATAATATCATTATAATATTAATCATATTTACTTCTTTTAACAGTTGTTCTCTCGAGACTTAGCAAAGTTAATTCCAAGAAACAATAAGTGATATGTGAAAGTACTCTTCAGACAGATAAAGAAACTGGTAAAAAAATTCAAGAAATTTACGTATATCCTTTAGTATTTAATAAGTTTAAAAAAATTTTCAGCAAATTTAATATTAAATTAGCACCAAAAATGATTACAGTTCGAATAAATTAATCAAAACCAACAAAAATGAAAAGATTGAAGACAGCAACAAATCAGGGATTTATCAAATTGATTGTAAAGATTGTGAAAAAATATACATAAGAAAAACAAAAAGGAACTTAAATACAGGATTGAAAGAACACCTTAGAAATGTTAAAAATGGAGAAGTAGAAAAATCTGCAATAGCTGCACATGCATGGTCAGAAAAACACAGAATTGAAACTAAGGCAAAATTACTAAAACAGTTAGAAAAATCTAAGGAACTCACAATTTGGGAGAGCATTTACATCTGCAAGAATAAAAAGAAAACCATGAATTTTGAAATTCCCAGAGAAAAAGAAAAAAGTTTGATTTGGAAGTTCATCGGTTAGCCAGCAGAGGGAGCAGAAATTAACTTACAGGATGAACAACTGCAAAACAACAGTTGGAATGCATCGACAATGTCAGTGCCCTAACCACTACGCTATGACATGCCCCCATATTCCCAATATAATTCTTAAAAATGTATTAATTAATAGTGAGTGGAGAACATATTTTAATCGACTCACCTCATACATTTTCAAACTTCAAACAGGAATCAAGAATCAGGGCCGACAATATGAGAAAATTCAGTCTGTAGTCGCTGACGATGGGGCTAAGAAGCTCTGAAACATGTTCGACAAAAACATCTCTAAGAGGTAAGAATGAACAGACAAAATGTTTTAATTATTAAACAAACCTCTTAATGTACTTCCTATTGTATATTAAAATAAATTATTTTAAATTTAAAATATACCCCATAATGTTATTTCATATATAGTTTAATGATTATTAAACAGTAATCTCTGAGCCAACTTGCTCAGTGAAAATAAAACAAAATGTTTGAGAATAGAATATCACAAAATGAAACAAAATTTGTCGATTTTTACACTATAATATTTTGAAGAACTGGCTTCCTTCACACAAGAAGCATTTCTTATTGATAGTCTCAAATTTATATTTATTTTCATATAACCTTTTCTCATTTTGTGTAATTAATTTTCAGTTAATGGATGAATTTAAGAGAGTTCATCGCAAAATGTTTGCTCACATTGTAGAAAACGAAGAGACTTCTAGTTGCCATAATGAAACATCTCAGCTTAAAATATCACTCTCAAAAGAGGTGAGTATAAATAATAAACACCTATCTCTACTGATGGCTCATAGCTTAGAAAATAGGCGAAGAAACAAATTAGGGTTATGAAACAGCCAGTAGAATATTCTATTCTATAGTAATTCTGCCCGAGGGCAGGTCTTTCACTATAATCATAGCTTTTTCATGCTATGCTTTGCAGTTTTACTAAGGAATTATAGGTGTGGTAGCTTCCCATTGCTTTCCACCCCGGTGATGGATGATGATGATAATGATAAGGATGATGATGATGGCCGGATGATATTTGGGGACCTTTGGGCACTAAGCTTCGTGACATTTGTCTTACAGGTGAGGAAAAACCCCGAAAAAAACCTCACACAGGAGCCTGTCCCGACTGGGAATCGAACCCGGGCCTGCTGCTTGACAAGGCAGCATGCTACCTCGAGACCACAGTGGTGGACCAGTAGGATATAACAGTTAGGAATATAAAAGCACATCTACATTTTTTCGATGTTATATTTAAATATTCATACTTTCTAATACTGGACAATATTATTTTGAAAAGAAAAATTAACACTTGAACCCTGAACCTCTCAGTCTATGCATGAGTATGCAATCCATCACATCATTCAAGCTACGATACAAACGTTAACATTGCTTTCCTCTAATACAATTCTCAAATCATCCAAAGGCAGTTAGACAATGCTACCAATAGCCAATGGCCGGCTTCTATTAAAGAAATAATATTTAATGAGAATTTTTTATGTAATACTTTAAATTTAATATCTGAGCAAGTTCCAATCTAAATTTTGCACTGAACCACGCTCTGCAAACCAAAAATTTGCACCGTTTACCACGCTGACCGCTACCTAAAATTGAACCATGCGATCTGTTACCAAAAATTGAATCATGTCGGTGCTGGATCATACCAATGTTGTTGATAAATACCTTGAGTTGAAAACATAGATTGCTCAAAATAACATATCTTTGCCCGGGCCCATAAAAGACAAAGATCAATTCACGTTTCCTTAATAAATTGTTAAGCATGTAATATATTGTGCGCCGTAGCCGAGTGGTTAAGGCAGGAAGCCTTGGCGCAGAGCTACGGGACTTGCGCTGGTTCGAGTCTCCATGGGGGAAGAAATTTTCTCATGGTATTTTGGCCAGTATGGGACCGGTGCCCACCCAGCATCGTGATGCATTTGGGTAGCTACAATAAGTAGCGGCTCCAGGTTGAGAAGACCAGCTATAACGGCTAGGGGACTCGACATGCTGACCACATGTCACCCTACACTAGCTGATTATCATCTACCTCTGTGATTGGCACATGTGGATGTGAGGCCAGCAGCCGGATGGTAGGCTAAGGGCCTTGTAGGCCTGTTGCGCCAGGAGTATGTAATATATTGTAAGCTATACAGATATAATCGTGAAAGTTTCAAGGAAAGAGGAACTCATATGCGCTTGAGAAAGCTTTGGAAGTTTCTCACAGAAGAAATGGAGACACGATGACGTATTGTTGCGCAGCATGACATAGTCCATGTATCAAAAACTTGATTTCGGTAGAATTTAATGTAATGTAAAAATTCCCAAATAAATGTCTTCTTAATAAAGAAATTGCCATTTGCAAGATAGAAGCGAAGGTTTCATAACATTTGGTGCACAGGAATTAACAGCGTATATGAGAAGAAAATGTCCCGCACCGTAGCCGAGCGGTTAAGGTAGGAAGCCTTGGCGCAGAGCTACGAGACATGCGCTGGTTCGAGTCTCCATGGGGGAAGAAATTTTCTCATGGTATTTTGGCCAGTATGGGACCGGTGCCCACCCAGCATCGTGAGGCAATTGGGTAGCTACAATAAGTAGCGGCTCCAGGTTGAGGAACCAGCTATAATGGCTGGGGGACTCGACATGCTAACCACATGTCACCCCTACACTGGCTGTTGATCATCTACCTCTGTGATTGACACATGTGGATGTGAAGGGCTAGCAGCCGGCTGGTAAAAGGGCAACCGCTGAAAAGTGGAAAGACCCTCAATCGGATATGAGAAGAATTTGCATTTAGATTGGAACTTGTTCAGGTAGTTCAGTTGGTAGAGTATTGGCCTAGAAAGCCAAAGGTCTTGGGTTCAAGTCCCAGTCTGAGCATCAAATTTTTCTCTTCAAATATGATTTATTCATCATTGAGATGTATAAAATGAATAATAAAAACATTGGTTTGGAAATATATTTTAATAATAGATGTTCACTCACTTCATTTTGTTAGGTTCCGGTGGGACAAATTAGTGTACATCAGATTAGTGTACACTTCATTAAATAATATGCATGTATTCATAGTTAAATATGGGAAATAACATTATGAGGTTCTTAATTCGTAAATTAATGAGTCATTTTTTACATCTTACCTCATATTTCATGTTTTCTTTAAACACGGAACTAGTTTTCAAGAGAAAAATCTCTCTCATTTTCAACCGACATTATAACTACCGGCTTTACGGTAATTTATTTTGTTAGGTTAGGAAGGAGAAAGTTGATGTACATTCATTTATAATAAACATTTTGGAATTTATTGCAAAGGTTGATGAATACAATTTCACAGCTATGTAGTTCCATCTAGTGACAGCTCTATAAACTATTCTGTAGGACTTCACAGATATCTTGTTCCATCTAGTGACAACTCTGTGTAAATGCTTGCACATGTGTATTTTTATTCTGTTGAACTTAAAAATTTACTGGGGAAGGTAAACTAAACTTTTTTCAATTATTCCTTTTTAATCTAAGATTTAAATATCCTAAATATTCTGCTTTCAAATTAAGGCTATTTTTGAGCCCCCCTAATGTACATACAAGTAATGTTTGGAATATAATCCAGCATTTGGTACACTATTTAATGATTAGAAATTGCATATCCCCACGTTTCCTAATTCCAAGTAATAATTTTTTACTAAAATTTCCAATATCATGAAATAGGCTGTAAAATCTAGACCCCCTAATCAGAATCCAGATGTGCTACAACCTGAGCTAGTATAACAGAAGAAGAAAGAATAAAAAAATGGTAATTCGTTGACTGGTTTGTAAATATAACATATAGGAAATACTGTAGTTCTTAAAGTCAAAACTTTTATTGCCTCAAATAAATGAATGTTCTACCAATTAGATAGTATAACTATCACAGGATTGATGATCGGGGCACTATACCAGGATTATTAGCTAAATTTTGGAATTTCTTAGATTTGGACAGAGTGTCATCATCATCCATGCAAGTATTAGGCCGTGTGGCCTGTTACGGTCTCAAAGAGGGATTTTCCATCCAGCGCTTTTTTGGACGTCCCAGTGAACTTTTGCATTGGGGGCAGTAGCGGAGTATGGCTTTTGGAATTCTATGAGACAGCATTCGTTGAAGATGGGCTTTCCAGTTGTTCTGGTAGTTTTGTATATGGTGAAGAATGGGTTCTACATCCAACTCTTCCATAATTTCCTCATTTCTTTTATGGTCCCACTTTGTGTAGCCTGCTGTACGGCGCATAAATCATATCTCATTTGCTGTTATTCGGCTTTCATTTCTTCTTCGTATTGTTCATGCTTCACTACCATATCTTAATACTGGTCTTGCGAGAACCTCATTAGTGGGAACCCCACAATAATACCCCTTTGGGCCAGCAACCAATTGGGCGAAAAAAATTTACATTTGCTTTCAAATTATATTTGAAAAGAAAAATATACGCCTAGACTGGGGTTTGAACCCAGGACCTTTGACTCTCTATGTCAATGTTCTTCCATCTGAGCTACCTAGGCCTCCAATCTAAATGCATATTTTTCGTTCTAGACATATATTTTTCTTTTCAAATATAATTTGTCCATCATTAAGATGTTTAAAAACGAATAATATTAACATTTGCTTTCAAGTCTGGACAGAGTGTATCTTTCTGAAATTGCCATCGCTGTCATTAGAGGATCAATTTCAATTTTAAGAAACCATCTTTACAAAATTTCTACTTTATAGAATATACTTCAATTATAATTTGAAATATTTTTAATGTATTTCATCAATTTCGAAAATTGTCTGCATCACTTTGTCCTTGTAGCAATCTTCTAATGAGGAAAGTTTTATATAATAAAAAATTGAAGATTGATTGCCTAGCATATGCTAATGATCTAGTAATCTTAACCCGTGACGTTGTAACAGCAAAAAAACAGATTGAATTATTAAATGACATTGCAGAGAAAGTTGGTCTGCAGATTTCTTTTGAAAAAACGGAATATATTTCATGCAATAAACAAGCACCAAAATACCTGGAAACCAAATATGGAAAAATTAAACGAGTTTCACAATTTAAATATCTTGGTGAAATAATTCAGGAAAATGGAATTGAAACCAAAGCCAATAAAAGTAGATGCCAAAAAATGGAAACAGCATTTCGGCTTACTCACAACACTTATAATAAAAAATGCATATCTTTACATACAAAATTACAACACTATAACACTGTAATTAAACCAGAGTGCCTCTATGGAGCAGAAACATTAATTTTGAACAGAAAAAAAGATATCGAAAATATAGTGAAAAAAGAATGCAAAATTATAAGAAAAGTTTTAGGTCCACAAGTCATAGATGAAGCATTTAGACTCAGAAGTAAAAAGGAAATAAAAATATATACAGACATTCATAGTGATATTAGAAAACGAAGGTTAAAATTTTATGGCCATATTAAACGAATGAACTCAAATAGGCTTACAAAACAGATAATGTAATTCTACGAAAACAGAAGTAAAGCTCCAGTGGATACTATGAAGTGGATTGATGAAGTCAAAAAGGACTTAAAATTGGCAGGAATTACTAAAGAAGATATCCCAAACAGAGATATATTTAGAATTAAGGTGAATAAGTGGCAAGTTGACCAAGAGGACAAACCGAAGAAAAAACTGGAACAACTTGGACAGATGAGAGAAAACAAGCTCAGAGCAAAAGAATGAAATTTGGGCTCAAAGGAAACGCCTCTAAGTACTTTGCATAGTCCTACATGGGCTCATCCGCAATTAAAAAAATTAATAAATAAAGGACATTTTTTATTATTGATTTAACATTTCTCACTGAAAGATAAATTATATTTGAAGAGAAAATTTTTTGCCTAGACCGAGACTCGAACCCGGGACCTTTGGCTTGCCGGGCCAAATGCTCTACCAACTGAGCTACCGAGGTGAGTTACAACCTAGACGCAAATTTTTCTCTTATATACGTTGTAATTCCCTCTCACCAAATGCTTTTGAGATCATTGCTTCTATCTTTGCAAATGGTAGCTTCTTAGTTAAGAAGACATTTATTGGGAATTTAACATTACTTTATAAAGCTAGTAAGGCTTCTAATGATGTTTTTATTATTGATTTAACATTTCTCACTGAAAGATAAATTATATTTGAAGAGAAAAAAAGATAGAAGCAATGGTTTCAAAAGCATTTGTTGAGAGGGAATTACAACGTATATAAGAGAAAAATTTGCATCTAGATCACAACTCGCCTCGGTAGCTCAGTTGGTAGAGCATTTGGCCCGGCAAGCCAAAGGTCCCGGGTTTGAGTCTCGGTCTAGGCAAACAATTTTTCTCTTCAAATATAATTTATTGTCTGTATCACTTTGTCCTTGTGGCAATCCTCTAATGAGGAAAGTTTTATATAATAAAAAAATAAAGGACACCTGATAAAGGTCTATAGTAATTTCCTAGAAGTTCTAAGCAAGAAAGTTGTCTTGATTGTGACATTTATTTAAATAGTTTACTGCTAATAAAGTTTGTATGTATTAGAGCAAACAAAAGATAACCTATCTTATCAGGTTGTTTCTTAATGCTTGCTTCATGTGGGCATGTAGAATCATAACCGCCTTACTAACATCCGAGATATTAATCAAAGTGATGACACAGGATTTGTAAATGTGGATGAATACTTGTTAATTGGTTCTTAGAGGATCAGTATTTCAATTATAAATGACATGTTACAATTTCATACACCTACTCTTGACGCTTATCTAAGTCATAAATTACATAACCATTCATTAATACTAGTTTATTTTTAATACAGTAAGTACATTACCTAACTAACTAACTCACTGGTACCATTGAACCCATGGATTCATGGCCACGTAAACATTCACTCTCCACACATCCTTATCCTGAGCTAATGTTTTCCATTCATGTATAATCTACTTCCCTCAAATAATGAACTTTTAATATAGTAAATACAATATCTAATTAAGTAACTAACTCATTGGCACTATCAAACCTGTAGGTTCATGGCCATGCGGACATAAGCTCTCCATACAGCCCTATCCTGAGATGTTTTCCAGTCATCCCTCAGATCAAGGTTAATGTTATTCTCCCACTCCATTTTTGGTCTACCAACTAGGCATTTTCCCTCCGGTTTTTCTACAAGAAGCTTCCATGTCCCTCTTTCATTCCCCATTTGTGTCACATGTCCTGCCCAAAGCAGTCTACAAGACTAAATTATTCTTATTATACCTGGTTTCCTATAAAGATAATGTAGCTCACTGTTATGCAGTCTTCTCCATTTGCCTGTCTATCTCTCTTTGGTCCAAAAATGATGGATGAATGAAAATTTAGTTTGTTCTTCATCAACAATAGTTTATGTATTTATTTCTGATTTTAAACAATTTATAGTTAATTATAGTCTTTAAAGAGCAATATTAATTTTTTTCCATCATGATTGATCTTTTGGTTATATTTAGTACTTCTAGTTGTTAAGTTGAATGCATTACTGACAACATAATTAATCTTACCTGTAACATTAAATATAATAATTAGCTAATTAATATAATAACTTTATGAAAATACTTAGGATTATGGACAATGGTTTACTAATTTAAAATATATATCTTATACATAATTAATTAGGCAATGCTATCATCTGTACAGTATTATATAATACTGTACAGATGAAAGCATTAAGAAGTATATTGAAATATCACTATGAAGTTTAATTTAAAATTTAAAATAAAATTATTTTTATCTCGTCTCATATCCTGTCTTCTAATTAGGCCGGTTTCATAACCTTAGTGGTTACATATTCAGTAGTGATATGACTGATGTTCTGCTGTCCAGGAGCACTGCTTCTTACTACATCTGTTGGTAGAGTGATGAACCTCCTAATCAAATCAACTTCCCCAGGAATTTCAAAATTCATTAATTTAATAATAAAGGATGCAGTGGAATAGTAGGGAAATGGTGGAACATATACAAAATTATCAGATTAAATGGTTCCAACACGTCCAGAGAATGTCAAATTCCCGTTTACCAAAGATGATTTACCACCTCAACCCTAAAGGCAAAAGACACCTCGGAAGACCCTTCAACCGATGGAAAGATCAGTTTTTGTAGTCGCAGAATGGGCATCATCACCCAATACTGCATACGGAAGAAGAAGAAGAAGAAGATTAATTTTTCTCTTTGAATGTAGATTTTTTCCCAAACAGTGAGCTCCTTAGGGTTTTCTACTTGATTAAACTAGCCTTTCTTTCAATTTGATGTTTTTCTGTCCATGCATGAGCAGCTACCGCTAATTTTTCCAATTCTCCATTTTTGTTGTTCCTAAAGTGTTCCTTCACTCTGATTTGAAATTTATTTTTTGTTTTCCCTATGTAAATTTTATCACAATCTCTGCATTTAATCTGGTAAATTCCTGATTTGTTTTCTTCTTCAATTTTGTCATTTTTGTTGGTTTTTAATTGTCCTATTGAGGCTATATTCATTTCTCGGTTCCAATCCTATGTTAAACTTTAAAACCTTTTTTTTAAATTAATAAAATCAGTCGCATCTTACTTCATACTTCGTGTTTTTCAATCACAGGAACTGCAGTTTTCAAGAGATGCCCCTCTCATCCTCAGTCAACATCATGACTGTCAAACTTTGTCTGAATCTATTTTTTAATTTGTAGTGCTTCAATGAATGATTGGTGAATTTCTTGAATTTTATGTTCTCTTCTTTTTCTTTTAGAAGTGCATTTTGATTGATTAATTTTTGTCTTTTAAACTTATTTATTTTCCTTTGTATCATGCTTCCTTCATACCCGTTTTCTATTGCTACATTGGTTGTGTTTTCTTTTTCATAGTTTTCTCTATTCGTGGGTATTTTTACTAATCTGTGTGTCAAACTATTGAACACTGCTTCTTTGTGAGCAAAATTATTAAATCCCAAAGCCTTAATATAGTAGGTCTGGGCAAAAATTTTTCTCTTCAAATATAATTTATCCTTCAGTGAGAAGTGTTAAATTAATAATAAAAATATCAATTGAAGCCCTACTGGCTTTATAAAGTAGTGTTTAAATTCCCAATAAATGTCTTCTTAACTAAGAAGCCGCCATTTGCAAAGATAGAAGCAAAGGCTTCATAGCATTTGGTGCTGGAAATTACAACGTATATAAGAGAAAAAATTGCATGTAGATTGAAACTTGCCTTGGTAGCTCAGATGGTAGAGCATTGGTCTAGAAAGCCAAAGGTCCTGGGTTCGAGTCTTGGTCTAGGCGAAAATTTTTCTCTTCAAATATAACTTAATATAGTTATTTATGTGTGTCTTCTTTCTGTATGTTCCAAATTCTATCTTGTTTTCTTCATTTTTTGTTAAATTTAGTTCTAATAATGGAATTTGTCTATTATTTCAGTTTCCATGGTAACATTTATAGATTGATTCTGAATATTCAGCAGTTTTAGTTTTGAAGCATCATCAGATATCAAAAGTTACTTATTTGGTTGTGGCAAGCGTATTCATTGTAGGTTTTCCCAAATTTTACACTTTGATTACAAATGATAACCATGTTTGAGAAGTGCAGCCAATGTATGATAAGGTAGATACATGTTATTTTTCTTTGATATTGTTGTTAATTTAAACATTTGTGTCTGATAGCATCACATTAATAGAAATCTTATCATCAATCTATAACACACCAAGACTGTTATACATCCCCAATCATGTGTCATACATGTACTGCTATTTTATCTTTGACGTCGTATATATCTTAAATTCTTCTCAATATCTGTCATAGCTGTTCAGAATACATAAGTGTCACTTGTCACATTCAAGTGATAAATTTTGAATTGTGATCATTTTACAAATGAGTGTTTATTTTGAAACATACAGGCATTTTAAGTGAAAAATCAAATTAATTTCTTTACAAAATGCAGAATAATTTTTAGAATATCTAATTTATTTTCTAAAATATGATTTTTAATAATATTAGTGAAAAAGCTAGTGATATTTCTATAAGTGTATAATAGAAAGTTTAAAAAAATCAGTGAATTTGTAAATATCATAGTGAAATTTTACTTATTTTTCTAAAATATATAGCATATTTAGAACTTGGAAGAACATTTTTGTAAAATCTGTGAAAACTAAAAACACTTTTTGGAAGTGTAGTAAGATCTTAGAAATTGTGTAATAAGAATCTTGAGAACATTTTATTTTTGGAAAAAAGAAAAGAAAGATTTTTAGGGAAAAAAATTAAAAGAGTATAAATTTAATGAAATTTAGTAGTATTATTTTGAAATTATAGTAAATTTTAGGAAAACAAGAAATTTAAGAAGTTTAGTGAAATTATAAATTTTATTTAAAATAAAATTAACCTTCTATAAATATTCTATGTAAACTAGGGATCTTTTTTTGTAACTTGGTAAATTATTTTGAAAAGTTGATATTAAAGAAAAGGGGGCATTTTTAAAGGTAGATAATTTTTCACAATCTAATTACTTTTTTAGAACTCAGAAATAAAGAAACAGTAGAAACATTTTTGAACATTTTATTTTTGAAAAAAAAAAAGAAAAAGAAACATTTTTAAGGAAAAAAATTAAGAGTATAAATTTAATGAGATTTAGTAGCATTATTTTGAAATTATAATAAATTTAGGAAAACAAGGAATTTAAGAAGTTTAGTGATATTATAAATTTTATTTAAAATAAAATGATCCTTCTATAAATATTCTATATAAACTAGGGATCTTTTTTGTAATTTGGTAAATTATTTTGAAAAGTTGATTTAAAAAAGGGGGCATTTTTAAAGGTAGAGAATTTTTCACAATCTAATTATTTTTTTAGAACTCAGCAATAAAGAAACAGTAGAAACATTTTTGAACATTTACTTAGACATTGCTAAATGAAGGAACTAATAATAATATGAGTGGTCTATTTAGTTGAGAAAGTTAATGAATGTTGTTTTGATGAAGGAAGTTGGTAATGACTTGTATAATAATGCTAATTGCCCTTGAAGCTTGCCTGGTATCAGTAGTTGCTTAGGTAACAGCACACACACAATGAATGTTTTTGTGAAGAGAAAGAAGACTCCTCTTGTTGTTGTGCAGAGTTACAGTGTGAGTAACACATAACATTCCTCCTGATTTTTTATAATAATACAGGGTGTTTTAAAAATACTTGATATAGAAAACTTATCAGTTTAAAGGGTACATAAAAATAATAAAATCATATAATATTTAAACATAAACTTAGAGTATTTAATGACAAATTAAATTTGAAGAGAAAAATATATGCCTAAATTGAGATTTGAACCCAATATATCTGGTTCTGTACACCAATGCTTTACCGATTTAAGCTATTAGGCATCACAATTTAAACATAGATTTTTCTATTTAACTTTCACAGGGAAAGAACACTATGAGGTTTAATTTAACCCATTGGAGACACGTTTAAAGCGCCTAGCATGTTCACTGGGAACCCATTTAAATCTCCTCACCGCTACTCCGGCTGCGCTGGACTTTAAATCAGAATACAAAATACACATACTGTGTTCTATCACTTATGTTTTCAGATATTTTGTTTACCCCTGAATTTCTTTTAGTATCTTGTACTTTTACGAATAGCAAAGGAATGTGGCCTACCTGCTACCCTCTTTTGTGCATTGTAAACCGTTATGTTTTGTTATTTTCAAGGCTATGAAAGTTGACAAACATTTCAAAAACCATCTTTTTGTAACAGTTCTCGGACATTGCCTTGAAAGTAAACATAAATCATATGTTCAAACAAGACCGGAAAAAATTACAAACGCAATATAATACTGTACATAATAAAAATAAATATATATAATATAAATAAGCATATACCTATACATTATAAAATCAGGAAAAGTTCTTCATATATTCTCTAATTATCTTAGTTATATATCGACCTGTAAATTATAAAATACTATAGATAAAAACTGGACAAAACTCACCTAGTATTTCTGTCATCAGTAGCATGCACGGTTACGTTGTCACTATATATTATTTCATCGTTCGAATCTTCGTTCCATGATAATTCACTACAATCACTGACACATAACATTTCATTCACTACTTCACTTAGTTTCTCAATAGCAATACGTTCTCTCCTATTTGCGGACGTATTGCAAAAAAAAAATTAAATTTACAACTATGAAGTTTAACAAATAAACACTGAATTTATACAAAGTTAAAATTGGGAAACACATTATGAGGTTCTTAATTAATAAATTAATGAGTCATTTTAACATCTTACCTCATATTTCATGTTTTATCAAACACGGTAACTATAGTTTTCAAATGATCTTGTCATTCATTTTCAACCGCCATTATGACCATTATTACTGAATTTATATGCACTTATATTTTACCGTAATAAATGCCTACAACTATAGTCTACTATTCTATAAATAATAACTAAAATAAACTATACAATACACTAGGCCTACACATATTTACTTTACATAAACAAACAACAAATTTTACTGATGGTGAACCGAAAATTTAAACCACTAAAAAAACCTAACTTCTTACAGTAGAGGTTATAACACAACAACGAGTGTAGGTCGTGGTGGAGCCGTTTGGACTTTCTACCTGTTCACGAGGGAGACTCTTAAAAGTCTCCAATGGGTTAAGAATTAAATTCATGTTTTATTACCTCACTTCATATCCTTTTCCTTCTATACTGCAGTTTTGGAGCTTATCTCCATCTTCAGTAGCCTCTGGTCGACCGGTGTTATAAGAACCGACATAACACCGGTCGACCAGAGGCTACTGAAGATGGAGATAAGCTCTGAAACTGCAGTATAGAAGAAAAAGAATACAAGGTGAGGTAATAAAAACATTAATTTAATTCATAGATTTTTCTCTTATACTAATACGATTCCAGTGAGCCAGATAGCAGTGAACTTTTGTTCCTCTGATGCCATCTGCATTCTCTTATATAAGAGCACTTTTGAAATGAAATCAACACATTACATTTCTAATAAGTAAAGATAATATTTGATATTTAATATTACATTTATCACTTCTCACTTAATGACAAGTTAAATTTGAAGAGAAAAATATATGCCTACATCGGGATTTGAACCCAATATCTCTGGTTCTGTGTACCAATACTTTACCAATTTAAGCTATTAGGCATCATGATTTCAGTATAGATTTTTCTCTTATACTAATACGATTCCCGTGCGCCAGGTAGCAGTGAACTTTTGTTCCGCTAATGTCATCTAGCTGTCTCTTATATAAGAGCACTTTAAAATGGAAATCGACACATTACATTTCTAGCAAGTAAAGATAATATTTGATTAAAATTCATCGGAGAACATTTTGTTTAAACAACTCATGTCATAGGATTCATGCTTCCATGATACCACAGTTTCAAACACAGTCGTGTTCATCCTCAGCCATAACTCCGACTGACGAAATTCTTCGGCCGGTCAACTGTCCTATTGTTGCCATCTTCAGTGCTGCCATCTATGGTTGAATTTATGAACTTCGAAATCAAAGTAATTTCGTTAGGGATATCAAAATTCATTGATCTATCTTTATTTTTGTGAATGTATATTTTCTCCCAAACTATCAATTCCAAAGGCTTCTCTACTTGTTTTAAAAGTTTAGCTTCTCTTCCAATTTTATGATGTTCTAATAAATTGTGTGCAGCAATTGCAGATTTTTCAATTTCACAATTTTTAGTATTTCTGAAATGTTCTTTTGTCCTAATTTCTAAATTCCTTTTTGTTTTTCCTATATAAACTTTATTGCAATCTTCACAACTTATTTGATAAATTCCAGATTTCTTACTGTCTGGGACATTGACTTTTTTATTGGTACTTACAAGATTACCCAGACTAAATTTATTTATTGATGCCAAAGAATAAAAAAAAACACTTAAGAGCATAAACAACAAAAAGTGTTTTATTTAAGAAAGAAAAATTAATGCTTGAACCAGGACTTGAATCCTGGATCTCTGATTGAATCCAGTTTGAGCATTAATTTTTCTTTTTTAAATAAAACTCTATTCAGGTTGAAAAGTGTTAATTTAAATAAAAAACATCAAAAGATAAATGCGATTTACATAAAATCCGACAAAGGGAACCAGATAGTAATATTAGACAAAGAAGATTATCGCAGTAGAATGGATGCATTTTTTAAAGAAGAAGGATATGAAAAAATGTAATCTTATTTGCCTTCCCAAAACTGTTAGAAAAGTTGAAAATAGTATGAAATTCATCAATAATAGTAATTCAGTCATTTTATCATCATCATAGTACATTCACGAATTTAGGTAATTTGTTGACCTGTTCTGGCCTCAAGAGAAACACCATCCAGAAGTCTTTTGAGTGGATGTCCTGGTCTTCTTCTTCCTGCAGGTTGATATCTTAACATTTGTTTGGGTATCTGTGATCTTCCATTCAATGAACATGTTGCATCCATCTTGATTTATAATCAGAAATTTTGTTTTCTAAAGGTTCCATGTGTAATTCTTCATTTTTTTTTTGTGATCTAGCCATGTGTATCCTGCAGTCCTCTGAGGGTATCTCATTTTAGCAGATCTAAGTAGTCATTTTACATATCTTAATTTCTACCAAAATAGTACTCAATAATCATTTGCTTTTTAACTGCACATTTCTTTTTCACAATTTCATTCTCGAACCTGTAATAATTTCATCCTTCAATTTCAGGATAGTGTTAATCTGAGTTTTATCACATTTAAGAGTCTTGGCTAATTTTATTTCCAGAATTCCACTTTCACATTCACGAATAACTTGAACATACTCCTCCAGATTCAAAACATTTTTTTTACTGCTGCACATTTTCACTGTAGAACCTCTTATAGTAAACTAAACACAGCGCGGTACCGGAGAAAACAAAGCACATTCGTCTTTTACTGTAAATTGAAATTTGTAGGCTACCGATAATCTTTTTATTTAACATGTTGCTACCTGCTCGTCTGTAGTGCAGTGATAAAAAATACCATTCTTTGTATTCCTGTCATTGTTTTCAAAATATAAAAATTCAAAGTTTCTCATTTCTGCATGGTTACCAAACTTACTTTTCTCAAAAATTTTAAGTAACTGTGGAAATACAATATTTTATGTATTTATGATAACAACAGAATCCCAGCACACATTCTTCACAGACAACTAGGACAAAGAAGTGTAGGAAGACCCAGTAAAAGATGGACATACCAATTCTAACATGAGATCGGAATAGATCTTAAGGTCTAATCCTTGGTGCTGATGATGAATTTATGATCGTAAGATGGACATATCAATTCTAACATGAGATCGGAATAGATCTTAAGGTCTAATCCTTGGTGCTGATGATGAATTTATGATCGTGATAATTTGGTTCCTAAATAGGAGTTGAAAATAATAAAATAAGTCATTTAAGGCTAGAAAGCCAAAGGTCCTGGGTTCAAGCCCCAGTCTGAGCGTATAATTTTTCTCTTCAAATATGATTTATCCATCATTGAGATGTATAAAATGAATAATAAAAACATCGAAAGAAGCCATATTGGCTTTATAATGTAATGTAAAATTCCCAAATAAATGTCTTCTTAATAAAGAAGCCGCCATTTGCAAGATAGAAGCAATGATTTCATAGCATTTGGTGCGCAGGAAATAACAGTGTATATAAGAGAAAAATTTGTGTTTAGATTGGAACTTGCTCAGTAGCTCAGTCAGTAGAGTATTGGCCTAGAAAGGTAAAGGTCCTGGGTTCAAACCCCAGTCTTAGCATTTAATTTTTCTCTTCAAATATCATTTAAGGCTGCTTTGTGGTTGGGGTAAGGGGTGATCTTTTAATAGATGTATTCATTACATTGGCTTATGGGTTTTAAAGTTTGTTCCTAGAAAATTCGGTCATTAAGAAGGGTGGTTGTTCAATAGGAGTGATGTTTAGGTTTTACGTACATGATTGTTATTTAAAAAAAAATAAGCTGTTGTGCGTTTTCTTCCACAGGAACGTGAATCTGTTAAAATTAAAAGATTGCCAAAGGATGGACCAGAAGAGAAAGTTACACAACAGAAGACTGTAATAAAAAAAAGTGAGACGAGTACACGAGAGAGTCAAGGTATCAAAGATGTCATCAAAGAAGTGACAATAGTATCTAAGAAAGCTACGGATACACCACCACCTCCACCCCCTGTAAGTAATACAATATTTATATTAATATAATACATATGTCACTTCACATGTGGATGTGAGGCCAGCAGCTAACTGGTAGGCCAAAGGCCTTCTAGGTCTGTCACACCATGGAGTTTTTAAAGTGACTTTTTAACATGTGGATGTGCGGCCAGCAGCCAGCTTGGTGGGCCAAGGGCTTTCTATGTCTGTCGTGCCATGTAGTTTTTCTATTGAAAATGCAGATCCCAATCACATTGCCTGGCAACGCTGTTATAGAGATGTTTGCTTTATGTATAGTTGTTTATGTCAGAAGCAAGTTTGCCTTTTAATGAATGGCAACAGTGATTGCTTTCTTCCATTCTGAAGGAACTGTAGTATACTCTTATTTGTATCCATTGAAGAATTATTGCTCCTTAAAATGTTATTATATATTTTCAGATGCCAGCAAGTAATTTGAAGAATTCAAACCCAAATTGGAAACCATCTCCAGCATCTTCAATAAATGGGAGTCCCCCAGCATGTCCAACACCCGACTACGACACTAGCTCATCAATTTCATCCTCATCATCATCTCCACATATTAGTGTAAACATGAAGCCAACACAAAGCCATAATATACCAACATATGCAACTGTAAATAAAGTTAAAAAACAAGTGCTCAATCCTTCAACAAATGGAACAAAACCTAGTCAGAAATCTCCGAAAAATAATGACAGTGTAGAGATGCAATCTATAGAATCATTCATACTTTCAAATCCACAGTCGCAGAAACCAAGACCACCTGATACTTATTTTGTGGTGCCAGAAAAAAAAGGAAATTTAGCTAATGGAAGGTAAGTAAAAAACATATTAACTAAATTTACGTAAACTTTTATCACTCACCACTTCTTTTTTATACTAGTTTCGGAACTTTACACTTCAATTTCATCTTCAGTAATTTTGTGACCGTTGTTCTGTCGTCTTTCAAGTCTCAGTCTAGGCATATCATTTTTCTCTTCAAATATGATTTAACCATCATTGAGATGTATGAAATGAATAATAAAAACACCGAAAGAAGCAATACTGGCTTTATAATGCAATATAAAAATTCCCAAATAAATGTCTTCTTAATAAAGAAGACTGCGGTGGACTAGTGGTTATGCTCCTTGTCTCTGGTCCTGAGGGTCACGGGTTCAAACCCAGCCGGGGTCGATGGATTTTTTACAACGGAAAAATCCAAGGAGCAAGTCCTCCGGGAGGGACTTTAAGCCGTGGGTCCCGAGTCTGAAGATTTTCAGGCTCGTAAAAAATCCTTAAGCCTGAATGAAAAGGCCTCTAAGCAAAATTTGCCGAATTTTCCCGTCCTAGTACTACCTTGGTTTCCTAGATGTCACTATGAGGTGGAACGCTGACCACGGACCACTCAAAATGACATCTATACGAAAACAAGTGTAACTAAATTGGTATGGTTGAAATTCTTCCGTGTAGGGGGAGAGCGCCTAAATCTCTGTAAAGGGAAAACATAGGCTTACAATACAATACAAAAATAAAGAAGCTGCCATTTGCAAAGATAGAAACAGGCTTCATAGCATTTGATGTGCGGGAATTTACAACATGTATAAGAGAAGAATTTACATTTAGATTGTAACTTGCTCCGGTAGCTCAGTCGGTAGAGCATTGGCCCAGAAAGCCAAAGGTCCTGGGTTTGAGTCTCAGTCTGGGCGTATAATTTTTCTCTTCAAATATGAGTGATAAAAGTTTACTTAAATAAATAATACCTTATAGTATGAATTTGTAAAAAGTAATATTAACTAAATTTAATATTTAAGATCGAAAATACCCCTCAGGGGTCCTCATCTAGGGGATATGTGGATGGCGACCACAAGGTGCCCAAGCTGAGCAAAACATTTCTTCCACTTACTTGTGTTTTGCACTCTTTTAACTTTACTATCTAACCTCTCTTGGTTAACTCTTGTTTTTCGACCCCGACGCTATTAGGACATCCGAGGGCTAGGGTGTCTTTCCTTTCTTCCATTTCTTCTTTCCTTTATTTTCTTTTCTTCTCCAGAAAAGCCTGACCAGAGGCTATAAGATGGCAGCCCCATCATTGGTCTTGCCTTCCTTTGGCCAGCAACCAATCGAAGGGACTATTATTATGCTTTCAAGTCTTATACGAGAATTTCCTGGATGCTGGAGGGAAAATTTTATATAGGATCATAACAGGCCTTGGCCTAATACTTGGAAGGAAGAAGAAGAAGAAGAAGATCGAAAATAAGTTTGTCTGGCTCTAAGGGTTGTATCTATGAATGCATTAGATCGTAAAAGTCATTCTCAGCTTGTACTCTGCTGAGAAAGTTGCATCCAAAGACGTTTTTGCATACTCAAAAATTTGTTCATGCGATAATAATTGTCGAAATTCCTAAGCTACCTGGCAAGGTGACTTTGCAGAAGAGAACGAATCGTGAGCAACCCGGTGGGAACCGAAGTACTTTGAAACCTTGCTGCTTTATCCAAGATGTCGGACCTTGAAGACTTTGATCATGTTTTCGGTATATGCGGAGAAGAGGAATTTGATAGAGTCTACCAAAGAATTCAACTGGAAGAACAGGAGAATTGGCGTAATATCGCGCGATGCAGACGTCATCGTATACGGTTTTATTTGCGGGATGCAAGCGTAAATGCGTTCCTCTAGCAGACGAAATAACAGAAGTGGTATTATCACTGAGAATTCTGGGTAATTTCTTGGCAATATTATGAAAAAAAACTACTTTCATGCATTACCAATCAGCGACTCGCTACTTCGAACTGCACGTTCTCATGGAAAACTCAGCTCACCAGAGACTAATGCATTTGCATGCGGCATTAAATGTTGTGTGATTCCCATTAAAAATCTACTTGTTAAAGAAGTTGCTAGAGGTGTGTTTAGAATGAAAAGTTCATAGTTTCGGCACACGAGAATTCAAAGAAATCATTGAGGCAATGTTCTCATGAGATTGAATCAAGAAATCCAGTGCTCATTGAATTTTGCAAGCTTGAAAATGGAAGCTGTACATTCCGAGACTTGTCCACTCTCTTAATGAGGATGGCCTAGATAGACAACTGTAATTTTGTGAGTACTTCCTGCACAAGTGTGATGAAAGGGATGATTTTCAAGACTCAATTGTTCGATCAGATGAAGCCATATTTAAACTTAATGACACATCTAATCAACATAATTGTGTGTACTGTCTAATGAAAACTCAAGCATCATAAAGAAAAGTCCGTCAATCTTCCAGGAGTAATGGTATAGTGTGGTCTGTCTTCCAGAGGATTAATTGGTCCATACTTCTTCGAAGAGACTGTCGTGGGTCTGACTTACCTGGAAATGTTGGAAGTCATGATTCCATATCTTAATTATCTCTCTGAGAATGAAAATGAGGTTTATTTTCAACAAGACGGGGTTCCATCTCACTTTTATATTGATGTGAATATTTTCTTGATCACACATTCAATAAGGGATGGATGGGACAAAGAGAAAGTGCTAAAGAGTTCCTGCCTTGGTCTCCCGATGTAACCCCTCTAGACTTCTACCTTTGGGAAACTTCAAAGAACTCAGTGTATGCCACAAAACCACAAACGTTAGAGGAACTGAAAGTGTGATTGAACATGCCATCAATGATATTCCATTAGCAACAGTCCAGATGATGTGTCGCTCTGTTCAATGTCATTATTGGGAGTTTACTGTAGCAGAAGTTGGACTTGTGAAATGAGATTCATGCGCAGAACAGCAGGTTACACCAGATGGGATCAGAAAAGGAACACCGATATCTTAAAAGAATTGAAGACTATGTCAATTTTGGAATATATTAAACAGTACCAACTAAATTGGAAACACCATCTTGGAAGAATGAGTTCAAATCGGATCCCCAAAGCTGTTTATAATTATATACCAAGAGGACGAAGATCTCTGGGCTTTCCTATGAAATGCTGGAGGGAAAATTTTCTATAGGATCGTAACAGGCCTTGGCCTAATACTTGGAAGGAAGAAGAAGAAGAAGTTGGACTTTTGAACATGCACGGGCTTAAGGAAGTTTAAGAAATACAATACAACAAAAATTGTATTTCTGTCTCATTTTGTTGCTGAGAAACAATGTTTTTTTCTTACCTCAGTAGTTACCTGAGAGCTTGTCAGTCAGTAGGAAGTTCATGCTAGGTCAGTGGATTTTCTTTGCAATTTATTTTTTATACTTCTACTAATAAAATTTTTAGGTACCTATGGAATTTGAAAAAAAAAAAGAGTAATAAAAGAGGTGTATGGAAACTTCCTGTGGGAAAACAAGAGGGAAAATGCCCCGTTGGTAGACCAAGAATGAGGTTGGAAAATAACATTAACATGATTTTAGGGAAGTAGATTATACAGGGAATGATTGGAAAACATTAGCTCAGGGTAGGGATGTATATGGAGAACTTATGTCTTTGCGGCCATGAACCAGCAGGTAAAGAAGAGCCAGTAAGTGAGTTAGTTAGTTACCTATAAAATTTGAAGGTTTGATCTTAAGTGCAATATATGATAAACTCTGGGTAATTTTTGTTACATTTAAATTAATATTGGGAAGTAAACATTATGAGGTTATATCATTAATAGTGAGTGGAGAACATATTTTTATCGACTCACCTCATATGATTTCAAATTTCTTTGATACCGACGGTTTCAGAAATATCATGTCCCTCTTCATTCATGGCTTCCATTAAATCATATGAGGTGAGTCGATAAAAATATTTTCTCCACTCACTATTAATTTTATTGTTGTTTATTTTTAGATTTATTTTATGAATTTTGTTTGCACAGTGACTCGAATCAACTGTCATGGAGAGCTGAAAAACTAAGAAACAAACCTCGACCAGTATCTGTAACAATAGGAGAATATCCCACAGGTGTGGAGAGAAGAACACCGGCTCGATTTGATTTCCTTCCATCACACAATGTTGCCAATAACACACCAGAAACTGATGGTTCTAGCATTAACTGCAAGCTTCAGTCTGAACTAACACAGACTCTGTTGAGATCAAATCTTAAGAAAAAATTCACTGGTCAGGTAAGATCCTAAGTTACATTTCATTCATTCATATCCCATTATTAAATGATTAATATTAATTTAACTCCTTACTGCATAGGATATTTATATTATTTTTCTTTGGCCTCACAGTCCTATGAGTCTAACCATAATCACCCTACTAACAGCCAACCATTCCTTTCTATCTTGAGCCTTGACTCTGCATCTTCTAACCTTAAGAGTTTGTAAATCCGATTCCACATTGTCTATATCTCTTCTGAGCTAAGTTCCAGTTGAAATGTAAAAAAAAAAAAACATGTATGACTGCATTTTCATTGGTTGAATAATGGTTTTACCTGTAAGAAAACGTAGTTTGCTCTCTAAGACACAAAATTAAGGATATAAGAATAATAAAAATATATAAGTTATATGGGAGAATGTTAAAATATATAATTACAATTTTAATAGATTAAATAAGCATTGTTATATTCTTATCCATGTGCAATGGAGAATATATTGGAATTTCTATTGTTTAAAAATGACCGCTTTTTGTAGAATTTCTTAAAACATTACAAAAGAAACTATTTGAAAAGCGGAGAGAACAAATTGTGTTTAGATTGTAACTCACCCCGGTAGCTCAGTTGGTAGACCATTGGCCCAGAAAGCCAAAGGTCCTGGGTTCGAGTCTCAGTCTGGGTGTAAATTTTTTTTCTTCAAATATGATTTATCCATCATTGAGATATATGAAATGAATAATAAAAACATTGAAAGAAGCCATACTGGCATTATAATGTAATATAAAAATTTCCAAATAAATGTCTCCTTAATAAAGAAGCCGCCATTTGCAAAGAAAGAAAAAATTGACAGTCGTGAAAACAGCTGAGGATGGTGACGATGGTCGCTGATACTGCAGTGCTGTGTTTAAAAAAACATAGAAGTATGAGGTAAGAAGAATTCACGATTCATTTAATTCTTAGAAAAATATACACTGGGTTTGAACCCAGGACCTTTGACCCAGTCTAGGCATATATTTTTCTTTTCAATATAATTTGTCCATCATTAAGATGTTTAAAAATGAATAATATGAACATTAATTAGCTAAGTTATGTAGATAGGAAATAACACTATAAGGTTCTTTAATATTGTTTATTTTTTATTATTTCACTCACCTCATACTTCATAAATCATAGCAGACCCTGGGTTTCTTCACGTAATTTGTGACATTGTCAATGCTGCGTCATGTTCACAACTGACGTCCAATGGCCTTCTATCCTGCAGACTGACCTCCGCGCCATCTGGTGGCCGACCGAAGAATTTCCAAATCAGTCCTCTTTCTTTATAACCGGGTATTTCAAAGTTCATAGTTGTATTTTCATTCTTGCATATGTAAATTTTTCCCAAATTGTGAGTTCCTTCGGTTTTTCCAATTGTTTAAGTAATTTTGTTTTGGTTTCTATTCTATGTTTTTCTGACCAGGCATGTGCAGCTATTGCAGATTTTCGGTTTCTCCATTTTTAACATTTCTGAGGTGTTCTTTTAATCTTGTATTTAGATTCCTTTTTGTTTTTCCTATGTATATCTTTTCACAATCTTTACAATTAATTTGATAAATTCCCGATTTTTTACAGTCTTCAATTTTTCATTTTTGTTGGTTTTTATTAAATTACCTAAGCTGTAATCATTTTTCGGTGCTAATTTAATGTTGAATTTGTTGAAAATTTTTTGAAACTTGTCAAATACGAAAGGATGGTATGTGAACTTCTTGAATTTTTTGCCTATATTTTTATCTGTCTGAAGAGTACTTTCATTGATGACTTTTTGTTCTTTGAATTTATTATTTTCTTGTGTATCATTTTCTTGTGAAAACCATTATCCTTAGCAATTTGTATGATGTGTTCTTTCTCTTTATTGTAATTTTCTTTGCTCATGGGGACATTCACAAGTCTGTGTGTTAAACCATTAAATACTGCCTGTTTGTGTGAAAAATGGTTAAATCCAGTAGCTTTTATATAATTGTCGATGTGAGTTTCTTTTCTGTAGATTCCAAATTCTATTTTCTTTTTTTCTTCATTCCTAATCAATTTAAGGTCTAAAAATGGTATTTCATGATTATTTTCTATTTACAGTGGAAATAGAAAATAATCATGAAATACCATTTTTAGACCTTAAATTGATTAGGAATGAAGAAAAAAGAAAATAGAATTTGGAATCTACAGAAAAGAAACTCACATCGACAATTATATAAAAGCTACTGGATTTAACCATTTTTCACACAAACAGGCAGTATTTAATAGTTTAACACACAGACTTGTGAATGTCCCCATGAGCAAAGAAAATTACAATAAAGAGAAAGAACACATCATACAAATTGCTAAGGATAATGGTTTTCACAAGAAAATGATACACAAGAAAATAAATAAATTCAAAGAACAAAAAGTCATCAATGAAAGTACTCTTCAGACAGATAAAAATATAGGCAAAAAATTCAAGAAGTTCACATACCATCCTTTCGTATTTGACAAGTTTCAAAAAATTTTCAACAAATTCAACATTAAATTAGCACCGAAAAATGATTACAGCTTAGGTAATTTAATAAAAACCAACAAAAATGAAAAAATTGAAGACTGTAAAAAATCGGGAATTTATCAAATTAATTGTAAAGATTGTGAAAAGATATACATAGGAAAAACAAAAAGGAATCTAAATACAAGATTAAAAGAACACCTCAGAAATGTTAAAAGGAGAGAGAAAACCGAAAAATCTGCAATAGCTGCACATGCCTGGTCAGAAAAACATAGAATAGAAACCAAAACAAAATTACTTAAACAATTGGAAAAACCGAAGGAACTCACAATTTGGGAAAAAATTTACATATGCAAGAATGAAAATACAACTATGAACTTTGAAATACCCGGTTATAAAGAAAGAGGACTGATTTGGAAATTCTTCGGTCGGCCACCCCAGATGGCGCGGAGGTCAGTCTGCAGGATAGAAGGCCGTTGGACGTCAGTTGTGAACGTGATGCAGCATTGACAATGTCACAAATTACGTGAAGAAACCCAGGGTCTGCTATGATTTATGAAGTATGAGGTGAGTGAAATAATAAAAAATAAACAATATTAATTAGCTAATTAATAAATAAATTTTATAATTTTATTTGCTATTTCAGGAAGGTGCTCAGAATGGAATTTCTTCTTCAAAAGGAACCGTAACAATTTCAGTTAACAAGTCTCCTACAGAAAATAATTTAAAACCGAGGCCAACTGAGAATAATAATAATTCTAGGAGCAAAGTTGCAATTGTTACTTCTGAATATAAACCAACAACATCGAAAAATACATCATTAAACTCTGCAGACAAAGTGATAAAGACATCTGGTTCAAACAATAGGGTCACCATAATGGTATCAAATGGCATCAGCTCAAAAAAATAAGAATCTCTTAATATGAAATATATGATCAGGCAGCTGAGCTACACCTACTAGAATCTTAAATATTTTTCTAAATTCTAAACTTAATGTTTATAAAATAATTCATGAGAGAGTTTTTGTTTTCTTCTTCCTACGACCTCAAATGGAGGTAGTACACCGATGAAAGATTATACGAATTTATATGTAAAATATGTTTTTAAAAAAAAGTGTCTTGGCAGAATCATGTGCAATTTTCCAGACTCACCGGTCCCATATGTAATTTTGCTCTTTAACCCTTAATTACTTGCGCATACATAACTTACATGAGGATTCGCGCGGGGTATTTTTTTGCCTTCAAGTCTTTATCACAGTTAATAACACTGTATCACATTTTTACAATGTTTAATTATATTTTTTTAAATAATAACGTAAGTACACACTTCACTCAACGGAATAGCAGTCTGGAGAGGACTCCACCACATGATCTTTGACGATCGGCTTGCCGCAACACTTTGTTGTCTTCAGTCATGTTCCCTGGAATACTGAAGTCTCTTCAGGTCTATTTGAATATTTGTGTTCCTTGCATCTAGGTCGATTATCTGATCAATAAATAATATATTCTAAGCCTCAACATTAGTTTTAGCATGTTTTGCCAGTTGTTTCACACCAGGTTTCTCTGTCACAATATTTTGTGCAGGCGTTCTCCACCTAACATTTGGTGGTTCCTTGTACCAGATAGTGCTATCTATTCTTTTATAAGGAGCGTGTCGAATTGCCAGTGGAATGTCATCGTCAGAGACACTTGCTGTAGCAGAAAAATCATTTTATGACATAATATCATCCTGATCACGTTCAGCACTTTCTGAGTTAGAATCATGATCACCATCTTCTACACAGTCTTCATCTGATGAAGAAGAAAATCCGCCAACAATTTCATCATCTGATGCTTCCAATAGTTCTATAATTTCATCTTCTGTCAATACTTTCCTCTTTCTACTCATATTTACTCTTAAGACTTCAAATTGTAAGCACGAGAATAAAAAATAACTCTCTACAGATGCTAGGTGTGCGCAGGGTAAAATCTTTCTGCAGGCAGCAACAATGACATAAAATAAATATAATTGCGTCATTAGCTATTCCAAGAAACTAAATACAAGTGAAACACATGCTGGAAGAGTTCATTTGAGAATAGGTGAGTTTCAGGGAATCTCATAAATGTTGGTTGGTTGGTTGGTATCTAATGTCGAGCACTTGATAATGAAATCATTCGCTCTCTTGCACTCCAATATTTAGCAGAAAGGCTGGTCTCTTCTACAAAAGCTGGACAACGGAGGAGATGGTTTCTTTCCATATCTTCATTTAAATTGCAAAAAGGGCATTTAGGTGAATCTGTTATGCCAATTCTGTGTAGGTGTTTATTCAAGCAGTCATGTCCCGTTAGCAGTCTGAATGTTGCTACTGCAGATTTTCTTTGTAATGTAGTAATGTCATAAGCTTGTAGATTTTCCCATTCCTTTCCAGATGTTTTAGTGGTGTATTCTTCTCTAAGTTTATTGATGTATTTATTTGAGATAATTCTTTTGATAGAGTGAAAGGAAACTGGAGCAGAAGTTGGGTTTTTGAAACAATTTTGCTACCCTTCTTGGCTAGAAAATCGGCTATTTCATTGCCTGTCACTCCACAATGGGCCGGAATCCATTGAAGTACCACTTTTTTAGTGTAGACGGGATAACTGTTTTATCATTTTGTGACATTCGATAATTTTGATGCTTTTGGGTGTTGTGTCTCGTGTTATAAGCAAGAATGGCTGCTTTAGAATCACATAGAATTACAGCTTTTGTAAATTTTTGGATGTGATATAAAAGATTTTGTAAACTTCAGAAAATTGCTAGAATTTCGCCATCAAAGTTTGTTGAATTTGTGTTTAGTTTACGATAAAAGGAAAAAAGTGGACATACTGCACCAGCACCAGTGCCACCGTCATTTGGTAGGCTGGAGCCATCTGTAAAAATATGTATCCATTCAGGAGCTGGGTATCTTAGATTTATTATTTCCAGTGACATTTGTTTTAAAATATATGGAGGAGTTTCAGATTTCTTGATGTCTTCTGTTAAATGAAGGTTATATTCAATTTCCAAAAATTCTAGAGGGTTGTTTCTCATCTGCATATTTTCTTTTGAAATTGTCACTAAATAGTAGTGTCTTTCAACCTAACGGAAAAAAATTATCCCGTGCGAGTAATTAAGGGTTAATATGATGTGTATTGAAATAAGATGCTGGATGAAGAGAAAGAAAATTTCCATTTTTTAAATGTCTTTGGGATTAGCTTTTTAAGCCATAAGAACTGATCTAATAGATGAGATTGCTTCACTAGTTGACTACTTCAGTTTTAAATAAATAATTCATCTTGTAGAAAGATGATACAAGTAGTTATGTAGGTAGGAAATAACACTATGAGGTTTAATTTAATTTATGTTGAGCTGTATTCTGACTCACCTCATACTTCTTAACTCCCTCGCAGACTTAAGTTTCGTCACTGTATCTGTGACATTCTCAATGCGACATCTCATTTACAACTGACGTCCAACGGCTTCCCCTCTTATAGGTTGACCTCCGTGCCCTCTGACAGCCGACCGATGAACCTCCAAATCATCCTCTCCCCTCACCGGGTATATGCAAGAATAAAAACATAACTATGAATTTTGAAATACCCGGTGAGGGGATTGATTTGGAGGATCATCGGTTGGCCGTCAGAGGGCACAGAGGTAACCTACAGGAGGGGAAGCCGTTGGACGTCAGTTGTAAATGGGATGTCACATTGAGAATGTCACAGATACAGTGACGAAACTTAAGTCTGCGAGAGAGTTAAAAAGTATGAGGTGAGTTAGAATACAACTAAACATAAATTAAAAATGATATAAGAACTATGAATATAAAAATTCTTTGTTATCATTCTGCCCATAACATAACACACACCACACACACATATATATATATATATATATCCATCCATAGTAATTCTGCCGGAGGGCAGGTCTTTTACTACAATCATAGCAATTTCATGCTATGCTTTGCAGCTTTACTAGGGAATTATAGGTGTGGAAACTTCTGTTGCTTTCCACATCGATGAAGGATGATAATAATAAGGATGATGATGATGGCCAGATGATATATATATATATATATATATATATCTCCATCCATAGTAATTCTGCCCGAAGGCAGGTCCTTCACTGCAATCATAGCATTTTCATGCTATGCTTGCAGCTTTACTAAGGAATTGTAGGTGTGGTAGCTTCCCGTTGCTTTCCACACCGGTGAAGGATGATGAAGATAATGATAAGGATGATGATGGCCATATGATTTTGGGGACCGTTTGGGCCTTATAGTTTTCCTGACATTTGTCTTACAGGTGAGGAAAAACCCCGATAAAAACCTCACCCAGAAAACTGCCCTGACCGGGGATGAACCTGGGCCCGCTGTGTGACAAGGTAGCATGCTATCTCGAGACCATAGCGGTGGACTGGTATATATATGTATATATGTCCACCGCTGTGGTCTCGAGGTAGCATGCTGCCTTGTCATGCAGCGGGCACGGGTTCGATTCCTGGTCAGGACAGGCTCCTGGGTGAAGATTTTTTGGGGGTTTTTCCTCGCCTATAAGACAAATTTCAGGAAGCTTAGGGCCCAACGGTCTCCAAAAATCATCTGGCCATCATTACATCCTTATCATTATCATCATCATCCTTCACCGGTGTGGAAAGGAACGGGAAGCTACCACACCTAAAATTCCCTAGTAAAGCTGCAAAATATAGCATGAAAATGCTATGATTGCAGTGAAAGACCTGCCCTCAGGCAGAATTACAATGGATGGATATATATAGGGTGAATCCAAATTTTACCAACATAAAAAAGTGAATCCGGAGTTATCTTACTTTAACTTGTTGTGTTCTATTGGAACTATATATCAAATGTATATTTTTATACAAATGCAGGGGACTTGACAGAAGTCATTGCCCATAATTATGAGTAAACAATAAAACATCATAGCAAAGCAGAAGGTTTGGCTCAAATATATATCATGTTTCGTTATAATATGTATACCAATGCCAGCTTTTCCAGACTGTTGAAATTTACACTGTCGACCTTGGAAGTTGGCTTGCACTCCATCTTTTGGCTGACCGAAGAACTTGTAATTCAAATTTTTTTCCCAGGAATTTCAAAATTCATAATCTTGTTTTTTTTTTTAATTTTGAAATTCCTGGGGAAAAAAGAATTGATTTAGAAGTTCTTTGGTCAACCAAAAGATGAAGTGGAAGCTGAAATCCAGGGCTGGCATTGTACATTTCAACAGTCTGGATAAGCCGACGATGGTATACATGAAATACCAAAACTAGTTCAAGTAGAACACAAGAAGTTACAATTCAGAGTCATAATGTTACTTCCTATTGTAATTTATTTAATCTACCAACAAACTCTTCACAAGTTGTTCAGGGATATTTTTGAGTGTTTTGATATAAGGAACCCATGGTCTCCGAGTAATTACTGAGTAATTTAATTGTTTTCATTTTGTGTGAAGCATTCCTTGCTGCTGATGATTTGCAGGTGTTTGTGGTTTCAGCATTATAGGGCACTAGCACATTTTGCAGTCAAAATTAGGGAATACCTTGATGAACAGTTCGGTAAAGTTAGATTAGTTGTGGTGGTTCTGTTCCATGGTCAGCTTGGTCACCATATCTGACACCCATAGACTCTTCTTCTGGGGTCTCATGAAGAGCCAGGTGTATGTGACATCTGCCGAAACCTATAAGGACTTGGTTGCTAGGATTGCAGCAGTCGCTGACGATGTACGCCAATCTCCTAGGATACTAGAGTGTGTACGAAAGTCTATGAGACGTTGCAGTCGTTGTAACATTTGTTGTGATCATGACAGTGGATATTGTGAACAATTACTTTATACAGTGCATTAATGTAATTTGGAAAAAAATCATTTTCTGAGTAAACGGATACAAAGGAGGTTGAATTTTACAAAATGAAAAAGAAGTAAATTACGCTGTAGTGAACCATCAAAGACCATGGGTTCTTCATATCAAAACACTCAGATAATATCTGTGTACAACTTGTGAAAGTTTTTTGGTAGAGTTTGGATTCTCTCTGTATATATATATATATATATATATATGTTATATTGCAGATTTTCGCGGATATAAGTATGAATAAGAAAGTTTTCTTGGGTTTTCCGCGTCTTGGATTCAAGTTCGGCCCCTGGCCACTGATTCCGACGTTTCGGCATGATCCCACATGCCATTATCAAGGAATGATAAGTTTGAGTCACAGGTTTAGGTCTTATATAATTAAATAAATAGAGTTTTTGCTGTGGTCCGTTTCCGAAGATGTACACCCATCCAAGGTTGTTCTTATGTAGTTAAACATTTTCAGTTTTCAGTGCGGTCCGTTTCCGAAGCCGTACACCCATACAAAGTTCAGTTCTTATGTGGTTAACCACCTTCAGTTTTCAGTATGGTCCGTTTCGGAAGCCGTACACCCATACAAGCGTCTTACAGACTTACAGACCAAGATCATCTTCATGAAGAAGAAAAACAACTGAAACGGGCACTTCTAGCAAATGGTTATCCCGAACATGCAGTGAAAAGAGTGTTTAAACGAGCAGGAAATGCACCAAGCACATCGGAGAAGAAAGAGCAGACCTTAGGCACTGCCTTCTTACCATATGTGCAAGGCACTACGGATAAAATAAGCCGAGTACTACAAAAACATCAAATTAAAACTATATTTCACTCGGAAAACACCATCTCCAATTTACTTAGGTGTGCTAAAGATAATATACCTCTAGAATCACAAGGCATCTACGAGATCCCTTGCACCCTCTTGCGAACAAACGTATGTAGGACGTACCAACAGACGAATTTCCTGCCAAATTCAAGAACATAAGGCTGCAATAAATCGTCAAGAACCTACATCAACTCTCGTGCAACACATGAAACAGAGAGGTCACAAGATCGACCTCACCAGATCTAGAATGTTGGCTAAAATAGATCATGAAAAATCAAGAATCTACAGAGAAGCAATAGAGATTGAAAAAAGGCCACATACTATGAACACCTGAGATGATGCCCAAAGATTACCATCTACATGGAAAACTGCTCTCGCTGCTCACCATGTCATCCCTAGAACAGTGAAGAAGATATGAAGAAAACAACGGTTGGGCAACATCGAGCGTGGTCGACGCTTGGATAGGTGTACGGCTTCCAAAACGGACTATACTGAAAACTGAAGGTGGTTAACCACATAAGAACTGAACTTTGTATGGGAGTACGGCTTCGGAAACGGACCGCACTGAAAACTGAAAATGTTTAACTACATAAGAACAACCTTGGATGGGTGTACGTCTTCGGAAATGGACCACAGCGAAAACTCTATTTATTTAATTATATAAGACCTAAACCTGTGACTCGAACTTATCATTCCTTGATAATGGCATGTGGGATCATGCCGAAACGTCGGAGTCAGTGGCCAGGGGCCGAACTTGAATCCAAGACGCGGAAAACCCAAGAAAACTTTCTTATTCATATATATATATATCTCCTGCGCTGTAGCCAAGTGGTTAAGGCAAGAAGCCTTGGCACAGAACTATGGAGCTTGCACTGGTTCGAGTCCCCATGGGGGAAGAAATTTTCTCATGGAATTTCGGCCAGTCTATGGGACCAGTGCCCACCCAGCATCATGAGGCATTTGGGTAGCTACAATAAGTAGCAACTTCAGGTTGAGAAGACCGGCTATAATGGCTGGGGGATGATCTGAAATGCTGACCACATGTCACCCCTACACTGGGTCGATGATCGTCTACCTCTGAGATTAACACATATGGATGTGAGGCCAGTAGCCAGCTGGTAGGCCAAAGGCCTTCTAGGCCTGTCATGCTTAGAGTTTTATATATATATATATATATATATATATATATATATATATATATGTATATATATATGAATAAGAAAGTTTTCTTGGGTTTTCTGCGTTTTGGATTCAAGTTCGGCCTCTGGCCACTGATTCCGACGTTTCGGCATGATCCCACATGCCATTATCAAGGAATGATAAGTTCGAGTCACAGGTTTAGGTCTTATATAATTAAATACATAGAGTTTTTGCTGTGGTCCATTTCCGAAGACGTACACCCATCTTCGGAAATGGACCACAGCGAAAACTCTCTGTGTTTAATTATATAACATGTGACTCGAACTTATCATTCCTTGATAATGGCATGTGGGATCATGCCACAATGTCGGAATCAGTGGCCAGAGGCCGAACTTGAATCCAAGACGTGGAAAACCCAAGAAAACTTTCTTATTCATACTTATATCCACAAAAATCTGCAATATAATATATATATAAGCTGGTCCATTTTGTAGCGACCTTGGACTGAGTAAGTATTGGTATGCCTTTTGCCAGAGTTACATGTTCACGACCGGCAAGTCTTACTGTGCTAAAATTACTTTATATTCATATAAATAACTCTTATAATAGAATATTGCAGCTTTAGTTTTAAATTTTCATTATATGAATATAATACAATAATTTATGGATGTGAAACTTGGACCATGAATAGATATCATTTTATGATGATCTTGAAGAAGATTTTTGGGCTGTAGGCAGTGGTCGTGAGGCTTGTAGTTTTCCGACATTTCACCAGAGACTGCATCTGGCATCCTCAAGGGTTGTCTTGAGACTGGCAATTCTGTCCACTGTCTGTCCTATTTATACGTTCACCGTGATATGTTCGTAAGTTGTATGGATACTGGCTCTAAAAAACGCAGAATGTAAACCTCTACAAATACAGTCAACTAGACCATCAAACAGCAATCTCATTGGAGCAATGGAAGTCCCTAACGCTGACCAATAAGAAGGCAGATATAACATACAGTCGACTAGACCATCAAACAGCAATCTCATTGGAGCTATGGAAGTCCCTAACACTGACCAATCAGAGACAAATATAACTTACGAACATATTGCGGTGAACATATAAATAGGACAGAGAGTGGACAGAATTGCCAGTCTCAAGACAACCCTTGAGGATGCCAGATGCAGTCTCTGGCAAAACGTCGGGGAACTACAAGCCTCACGATCATGACTACAGCCCGAAAATCTTCTTCAAGATCATCATAGCAACTCCAGCCATGAAAGTTTAGTGAATACAAGATATAATTTTATTACATAAAGCAAAGATGAGTAAATAAAACGAAACTAAAATAAAGTTGTCATGTTAGAGTCTTAAAAAAACCCAAACCCATCTCTACTACTTTAAAATCTCCTCGGTGTTAAAGAAAGGCCCTGGCCATATTAAAAAATTGGAAATTTTAGTAGTTGAATATAGGGTCTCATGGCCGATAATCATAATATTAAGAGATTCTGGGCTATGTGGCCATGGTCCATGACTGGTGTTTCTTACAGATGTTTCTCCTTCGACTGCGGAGGGCATCTTCAATGGCGAATACTTCTAGGTAGCATTCCCTGGTTGAAGCCTCAACTGTGAATAGCAGTAGACTACTGAAAACCGGGATTTATACTTGTGCTGGTTCCAGGATGGCTGGACGAAGTCGAAGCTGATTGGCTAGTCGTCATCAATCTAGTATGTGATTGATTCGAAACTGTCTCCTCACAACTTATTATGTTTATACATCTATTGTCTAACTTGTGATACCAGGCTTTAACCAGTTTTATCTCTTCTTTTCTATTGAAATTGTCCTTATGTTTGTCAATTTCTATGGCCCCTCTGTATAGTCTAGGGAAATAATAGAACATTGTGGCTAAAACCTGAAAATAGAATCTGATGTCCATTTTCCATAACAGCATGTTCTGTTATAGCCAAGAACATTGAGGGAGAAACATCTGGAAGAAATACCAGTCCTGGACTATGGCCACATACTTCGGAATCTCTTAATTTTATGGAAATTTTACTCTTGATAAAAAGCTTGAAAATCCAATAGTAATTGCATTATATACCGTCTACATTAAGGAAAATATTATAAATTGTGATTCAATAAATGAAAGTTCTGCCAGATATAAGTGAATGAAAGTAAAAGAAGAAACATGAGTTTGTGAACATTTTGACTCCATCAGTCACAAAGTGCTTCCATATCATTGTCTTTGAATGACTAGGTTCTAAGTGACCAATAACCTGTTGGAGAAAATTTTGCTTCAAACATAGAAATCTCAGTAAGTTTTTCAAATATTCAGAGAGAGTTTTCTTATCGATACTTAGTCTATGCAGTTAGAACATTGTCATGCCAGCAGAGTCACAAATGTAGGATTACTGATAGGTAGAATTTTATAATTTTTCTAAATCAGAAATTAACCATTAGTTTGTGTTGAAATCACTTTTTTAGGAATTAACACTATGAGGTATTATTCTTTTTAAGTACAGTTTTATTACCTCATCTCATATTCTTCTTCTTAGACCGGTTTCGGAATTTTCTTCTTCAGTATCTGCAGTAGCAGCCCATGCACGGTCAGAAAAATGTTGAAAGAAAGACCAAGTTATTAAAATAAATAGAAAAACCCAAAGACCTCACTGTTTGGGAAAAAATCTACATTGAAAAAAAAAATGAAAAGGAGAAATTATTGAACTTTGAAATTCCCAGGGAAAACAATTTGATTTCAAGGTTCTTCAGTCTACCAACAGAGGGAGCAAGATGACAAAACAATGGTGAAAGTACTGAGGATAGAATTGAAGAATAAAGTTTAGAAACCGTCTAAGAAGAAGAAAAATATGAGGTGAGATGATAAAATTTTACTTAAATTGTGTTCAAAAGTTAATATCTATGTTAATATAATTTTTTATAACTCAATTTTTTTAATTTTGGTGATTGGAACCATGTCATTCCAAAACAACAATACAGAACTGTATCTATTTGTGGACCTATCATTCAAGAACTGGCATGTGAAATAGTGGCTTAAAAATAAATTTTGTTAATGTCCATATTTCTGCATCAATTGTTTATTACAAAACACCATATGGGAGAGTGAATACTATTGAAAAAATAATTTTTTTAAATGGGTGATATGCTACTGATAACATTGATATGAATCTATTATTCTAATAAATGCCTCAAGAACATTTGAGCAAAATATTGAAGCCAAAACTTGTAAATTTGAAATGGTTATGGTTATATTTAAAATGTACTGTAAATTATACTGAGAAGTAATAAAAGAAATAATTACTATTTTTGCTTAAATCTAAAGAACCACTAATGATATTAAGGGTCGAATGTTTGAACGCATTAGACAGTAAAAGGCGTTCTCTGCTGATAAAGTTTTATACAAACACATTTTTCTTACTCAGAAATCTATTCACGCGGTAATAATTGTAAAGCTACCTGACAAGGTACCTTAAGATCGTAGCTCATATAAACTTATGTGAAAATCCCGAAGGGAACCGATGGTAACTGATGTAGTTTGAAACTTATCCAAGATGTCGGACCTTGAAGACTTCGATCATGTTTTCGGTATACGCGGAGAAGAGGAATTTGATAGAGTCTACCAAAGAATTCAACTGGAAGAATGGGAGAATCGGCGTAATATTGCGCATCGCAGACGTGTTTGTATACGGTATTATTTGCGGGATGCAAGCATAAATGCATTCCTCTATAGCAGATGAAAATAACGGAAGTGGTTTTATCGCTGAGAATTCTGGGTAATTCGTTGCCAATATTACGAAAACATCAACATTCATGCATGACCGGTTAAGGCGGCCGTTAATTCGATCTCAGCTCACCAGTGATTGGAAGTATTTGAGTAGAGACTAATGTATTTGCATACGACCCTAAGAGTTAGATATGCACTATTCACCTCATATGTGTAACTTTTTTTAAAGACTTAAGTTTTGATGCCTTACGCATCATTGTCAGTCAGTGATGCCTAAGGCACTGAAACTTAAGTCTTCAAGAAAGCTACAAATATGAGGTGAATAGTGCATATCTATTAATGATATAACCTCATAATGTTTACTTCCCAATATTAATTTAAATATAACTAAAGTGCATATCTAACTCATCTAAAATAAACCTCATAGTGTTACTTCCTTGAAATATTCATCATCATCATCAAGGCTTAGGCCCTCTGGCCTGTTCCAACTTCAAGAGATTTGGTCTTTCCATCTAGCAAATGGTCTTTCTTAACTTCTATATCCTGTAGGACTGTAGTTTAAAATCATTTTAGGAGGTCTATCATCTGGTATTCTAAGTAGATGCTCATACCAAGTTTGTCTTTGTTTGTCAATTTTATCTGTCAATTTAAACATATTTAATTGATTTCTTATCTCTGTACTTCTTTTCTGGTCCATAAGAGTGTGTCCTGCCATTGGCCTTAAAAATCTCATCTCCACTGCCTCTATAATTCTTCTATCTGTACAAGTTGAAGTCCAATTTTCACTGACATACATAATAATAGGAACGGCCAAGACTTTATAAGATTCCTTGAAATATTAAATTTATTAAACCACTAATGACATTAAACAATATCCTTCAATCCCTTTTAAGTACTGGAAAAATCACAAGATTATGTTGAATTTTATTCCATTTTATACAAAAAAATAGTCCTGCCATGCTAACTCAGATGGTAGCTTACCAGCCTCTTGACTACAAGGGTAGGTTCAATTCTTGATGAAGCTTGAAATCTTCTTCTTCTTCTTCTTCTTCCTTCCAAGTATTAGGCCAAGGCCTGTTACAATCCTATAGACAATTTTCTCTCCTTCCGGGAAATTCTCATATAAGACTTGAAAGCATAATAATAGTCCCTTCGATTGGTTGCTGGCCAAAGGAAGGCAAGACCAGTGATGGAGCTGCCATCTTATATCCTCTGGTCAGGCTTTTCTGGAGAAGAAAAGAAAATAAAGAAAAGAAGAAATGGAAGAAAGGAAAGACTCCCTAGCCCTCGGATGCCCTAATAGCATCGGGGTTGAAAAAACAAGAGTTAACCAAGAGAGGTTAGATAGTAAAGTTAAAAGGGTGAAAAACACAAGTAAGTGGAAGAAATGTTTTGCTCAGCCTGGGCACCTTGTGGTCGCCATTCACATATCCCTAGATGAGGACCCCTGAGGTCAGCAATTGTAAAATATTTAATTTTGGTGATATTTTTAATTGCTAAATTGTGCACCAGATGCCTGGATTAAATTCCAAATCTCTCTGTAGTACATTCTGCATATTAAATAGATAAAGTGTGTGGTACTATTGATATTGGATAGCCTTGGTGATCCCTTAGTACTTTTTGATAGGAGTAGGCTATATGATGGTATTGTGTTTCACCTTTTATCTTCTCTTCATCATCCCTATCAAAAAAACACTTATTTCACAGAACAAACATACACTTATCCTAAACTTATCTCTATACATAATATGTAGGGGTAATGTGTTGTTTAAATTGAAAATTGATCATGTTAATAACATTTATCTGCCTTGTGTAGAATCCAACAGCAAATAAGAAGTGATTTATGCACCGTACAGCAGACTATACAACGTGGGGCCACAACAAAATGAAGAAATTACGGAAGAATTGAGTGTAGAACCCATTCTACACCATATACAAAACTACCAGAACAACTGGAAAGCCCATCTTCAATGAATGCCATCTCACAGAATTCCAAAAGCTATGCTTCTTTACTATCCTCAAGGCAAAAAATTGCTGGGACTTCCAAAAAGTGCTGGATGGAAAATTCCTCTTTGAGACTGTAACAGGCCACATAGCCTAATACTTGCATGAATGATGATGATGGTGTAGAATCTAAAATCTGAAAAGGGGGAATAGGTGGTATTGGAACTCTCATTTGAGCATCAAAATTGAACAAATAATATAGTAGAATTTTCACTAAATAATAATTTGTCTGTGTCAAATAATACATTTTTAGTAAGATGCTCATCCTTTGAATCATGTGCTTTCCATTTTTAATACAATCTTCCTTTTTCCATTCTCTACTCCAATATGATCTATAGCCCTTCATATTTCCATTAGGTCAAGGTCATATTGGGGAGTAAATCCCCTGTCCCCTCATGTCCTAAAACTCAGCGCAGGGTTGTATGATGCAACATGAGACCTACCTCAAATCATTCAACTACGTAAGTAAATTGGATAACATGATAGCTATGCAGTGACCTCGATATACTAATGAAAATAGGTGGACTATGATAAAATATGTATGGAGAATCTCATTGGAATGGTGTCCACCTGGAAGAAGAAGGAAAGGAAGACCTCGCAACTTGTGGATGCAAGAAATAAGAACTGGAATGAGAACAAGAGGAATGGAGGACATGGAGTGTCCCGTGCCGTAGCCGAGTGCTATGGGACTTGCGCTGGTTCGAGTCTCCATGGGGGAAGAAATTTTCTCATGGTATTTCAGCCAGTATGGGACCGGTGCCCAACCAGCATCGTGAGGCATTTGGGTAGCTACAATAAGTAACGACTCCAGGTTGGGAAAATCAGCTATAACGGCTGGGGGACTCGACATGCTAACCACATGTCACCCCTACACTGGCTGGATGATCATCTACCTCTGTGATTGACACATATGGATGTGAAGCCAGCAGCCAGCTGGTAGGCAAAGGGCCTTGTAGGCCTGTTGCACCAGGAGGAGGAGGAGGAGGACATGGAGTGGATGGACAGAGATGAGTGGAGAAGAAAAATAAAACTGTAGGGACAGAAAGATGTGTACACATAAAAATCTATATATAAATAAAATGGAGAATCTCAAACATGTATTCTTAGAAAGTAATGCGTCGTAATTATTAAGTTTCTTGATTCTGACATGTTTGTAAACCCCACTTTCTCTCCTGCCAGTGACTGTTACATCATCAAGTCATACCAAATAACAATGCTGTCAGACAATTTATTTGGTCTTACATCTACAGAAGATTACAAGGTAAGTGAAAGACAAGCCACATTCCTCTGCTAGTTGTAAATGTTTAGAAAATAATACTGAAAAATGTATGTGATCTGACAAATGAGCCTTTAAAATAGACACAAGCAGATTTGTCTTATGGTCAACATTTGTAGGAAATAAAACTAATAGGTATCAATAATTGGGTATTAATGCACTTCACCTCATATTTTTAATAATACATAAAATATAAGGTGAGTTGTTATCTATATATTAATCTTCTTGTAAGCCCTTGTTTCCCTCAACAAGATTTAGGTGCTCTCCCCCTACAGGGAAGAAATTGAACCATACTAATTTAGTTACACTTGTTTTCGTATAGATGTCATTGGAGTGGCCCATGGTTAGCATTCTGCCTCATAGTGACATCTAGGAAACCAAGATAGTACTAGGATGAGATAATTCGGTAAATTTTGCTTAGAGGCCTTCTTATTCAGGCTTAAGGATCTTTTACGAGCCTGAAAATCTTCAGACTCTGGACCCACAGCTTAAAGTCCCTCCCGGAGGACTTGCTCCTTGGATTTTTCCATCCTAAAAAAATCCATCGACCCTGACCGGATTTGAACCCGCGACCCTCAGGACTAGAGGCAAGGAGCATAACCACTAGTCCACTGTGGCCGATAGTCTATATATTAATATGTGAAGGAAAAACTTTGCACCCCTTTTTATTTTCCTTCCAAATTGGTTATATGTTTCCAGTAGGATCCATAGTAATTCTGCCCGAAGGCAGGTCCTTCACTGCAATCATATCATTTTCATGCTATGCTTGCAGCTTTACTAGAGAATTGTAGGTGTAGTAGCTTCCTGTTGCTTTCCACACCGGTGAAGAATGATGATGATGATAAGGATGATGATGATGGCCATATGATATCGGGGACCGTTTGGGCCTTAAAGTTTTCCTGACATTTGTCTTACAGGTGAGGAAAAACCCTGATAAAAAACTCACCCAGAGAAACTGCCCTGACCGGGGATCGAACCCGGGCCCGCTGCGTAACAAGGCAGTACGCTACCTCAAGACCACAGGAATTGACTTCCAGTAGGATGAGAGATTAAAATGTACATTATATAATAAAGAACAGTGTGTGTGTGTGTTTTTTTTTTTCCCAACAATTTGTAGTTTGTGAATTAGGTATTTATTTTCAGGGCAACTATTCAATTGAAGATTTATAAAAAATGATTAAATAATGTACAGAAAATTTGATGTTTTAATCTACATCCCCATAAAGATTACATGAAGTACATGATTTACTACTTTTGAGACTTTTGCCATCTCTAAGCAATCTGAGAGTTACTACTGCAATTTTTTTAAAAGTGTTAATAATAAATCTGGTATATCAGATAATTTCTTCTAACATTTTCTTATTGCTTGTTGTTTGACATTATAATTTCTAATTTATGTAAGTTGTACCATATGCTAAATAGTAACTTTTTAAAGAACCATAAGAGAAAGGTGTCTCGATACAGTAAAATTTTTTAATGGAATTTTGGTCAGTATGGGACTGCCATCAACCCAGCTTTGTGAGGAATTTTGGTAGCTATAATAAGTAGTAGCTTCACGTTGAGAAAACAAGCTATAACGGCTAGGGGATCCAGCATGCTGACCATATTTTACCTCTATACTGGCTGGATGATTTCCACCTCTGTGGATGTGAGGCCAGCAGTCATCATGTAGGCCAAGGGTCTTCTATGCCTCTGGCTCCTGGAATTTGTTTGAACTGCAATTCTGGATGATGACAAATATCTGAATAAATTCTGCTTGAACATGATGAGGTATTTTGTGTTCATAACAGAATGTAAACATAAAATTTCATTATTTTAGAATCAGTATTATAAATATCTTCGAAAGAAGGTCCATTGATCCTAAGGGCAGGAGGGCAAGTTTGAATGGGTTTATCATTTACTCTATTTTTAAAGCTCCCTTTAATATCTAGGTCACATAATACCTATGAACATTCCTTTAATCAGCCAATACAAAATAAAAGCCAAAATTGTATAACTGCTTTATGGGTTATAACACAAATATAAAATAAATTGCACTTTTTTTAATTCAACTATAACTTTATTTTGAGAGATTGATTCTTCTTATGGTCCACCGCTGTGATCTCGAGGTAGCGTGCTGTCTTGTCATGCAGCGGGCCCTGGTTCAATTCCTGGTAGGGACAGGCTCCTGGGTGAGGTTTTTTCGGTCTTTTCCTCACCTGTAAGACAAATGTCAGGAAACATTAATAAAATTCATGTTAAGTTGAGGAGACGGACCTTTTAGGTAAATATTTCATAATTTTATATCTAAATGTCAGGAAGCTTAGGGCCCAACAATCCCCGAAAATCATTCGGCCATCATTATCATCATCAACCTTCACTGGTGTGGAAAACAAACGGGAAGCTATCACACCAATAATTCCCTAGCAAAGCTGCAATGCATGGCATGAAAACTCCATGATTGCAGTGAAAGACCTGCCCTCAGGCAGAATTACTATAGAATAGATCATTATAATTTACTGCTTGAATTAATTTGCTCAATTATTAGTGGTAAATATGCCAATATTGAAATACATAAAACAGAATATAGTAATTGAAATATCAAAATTTGATTATATAATGTGATTTTACAATAAAATTAAATAATCTAAAAAAATGTATATTTTATTGTGAATTCTCATTGTTATTTTTCTTCCTGAAGCCTGTACTGCATTGTTAAAACTATTCAAAACCATTTAATTTGATCGAACGCAAGCCATATTTTATTTAACAAACTTGTTGCCTCGATCGGATTTGTTATATGAATTCCCACACATGTAATGAAATTAACATTTTAAAACAAAATATTTTAATTTTGATTAATACCTCAACGGTACACATCATGAATCTTCTAAAAGTTGATTTTAAAACAACCGCGCAATCAAATGAAGTGAAAAATCCGCACAATGATAATCGATAACTAAAGACCGATAATCATGTATTAAACCAACGATAACCCTTATAATTAACCACCATTATAATAAATAAGGATTTCCAAAATTATTGCTAAATTATAGACCACATGGAAGGAGAAATGTTTGACGCCCATACAATCATGATCCCTTAATTATGTTGATGATAATAATAATTAGGAATACACACATTGTGCAGTGTATGTGAATTGAATTTCTACTATTTTCACGATTTTGGCACATACCAATATCGACATGTATTTTCCTACACGTCCTACACAAACAGATCAGACACTTCTCGACCTCCTGGAGCATAAGCGGAGAGCCCTCAAACAGTACAGACTCTATGGAGCACCTCAAACAAAGCAGGAGTACAATCGCTATGCTCGACTGGTCAAAGAACGACTGCAAGATCACAAAAGTACGCAATGGGAAAATTCCCTGGCTAACTTTAATGTAAAAAAAGACACCACCTTGGGAGATTATAAAAAGAATAAAATCAAACCGCGGACCTTCTAAACCGACTGCAATTCAGAATAATGGAACTTGGGCTTATCATCCTTACGATCAAGCACAAGTTCTCGCGGAAAATCTTGCAGACCAATTCAGACCACAAGAGCTAACGACGCCAGTTCACGAAGCTGAAGTCAATGACAGAGTAGACACCTTTCTAGCTGCTCCCTTCCCTAATGAAAGACCCAATATCCATCTAGCTGACTTACGCTCTCATGTCCAGGCCCTTCGCACTACAAGTGCACCAGGACATGATCGGATCAGTAATCTAGCCATAAAGCACCTACCGCGCAAAGCGCTACTACGTCTCCTCACCATATTTAAATCCTGCATACAACTTAACCATTTCCCTGCAGCTTGGAAGATGGCTAAAGTAATTGTATTACCGAAACCAGGTAAAAATCCAAATAATCCAGACAATTTGCGACCAATAAGCCTCCTGCCAGTTCTAGGAAAAATCCTAGAAAAACTCATTTTGGCAAGACTCAAAATTGAAGTTACAAATAAGGAACTAATTCCTAACCATCAATTTGGATTCAGAAATTCACACAGCACACCGCTGCAACTGGCCAGGCTTATAGACCAAATTGTCACTGGTTTCAACGCCAAGCGTAGTACAATAGCAGTCTTCCTTGACATTGAGAAAGCGTTTGACACAACTTGGATAAACGGATTGATATACAAGCTAATACAATTCCAAATTGATCCAAATTTAGTCAAAATTATCTCCACTTATCTGAGAAATAGAACCTTCTACGTCTCAGTAAGTGGTAATAAATCTGACATGAAGTCCATACGGGCGGGAGTTCCACAAGGAGCTGTCCTTTCACCCTTATTGTACTCACTATATGTCTCGGACCTTCCTTCACCTCCATCACTCCAAATAGCCTCCTTTGCTGATGACACTTGTCTCTTCATGCAATCGAAACTCAAATCCATTCCTCACAGACTTGCAACATTCCAGCGAGCAATAACCATAATATATGAATGGTTTTGCTCCTGGAACATTAAACTTAATGCAAATAAAACGTCCTGTTCACCAAATCAAACTTTCCCTGTCCAATTCAGCTCACTATGGGTGTGCAACCCCTACCAGTAGAAACTTCAGTCAAATATTTAGGCCTAATATTGGATAAAAAACTCACACTAAGAGCTCATATCGACCATATCACTTTTAAAGCTCAGCAAGGTATAACCATATTATATCCGTTTTTCAAGTCGCCGTCTCTGTCCCGAAGGATCAAGGTCACTCTATACGTGGCCGTGATCCGTAGTATGCTATTGTACGGCTGCGAATCTCTGAGTATCCTTGCGAAATGCCACAAAAAGAAACTTCAGATATTGCAGAACAAATGTCTCAAAATTATACTTTCGGCACCGCGTTACACAAGGATAACGGAGATGCACGAGGCCACGAAGGTACCATATATTGATACTATCATAACTGAAAGGGTTACATCCATGCTCCGAAATATAAATGATCATGGAAACCCCATAGTACGCAATATAGGACACCTTCCACAATGGCGTACTACACATAGAAACATATTCGACACATTAAACCACCCGTAGTATTCAGCATGAAATTACCAAGATCAGAGGGGTCAGCGCAGATTAGCGTGGCTCATTCCGGTCCTGAAAGTTATCAGCGACACGGTTTCCGATGCCCCAATTAAGCGAGATCTATCTGCCTTGGAATCAAACATCCACATTAGATCAATAGCACATGCTAAAATAGAATCAATCCCCATATAACCGCCGTATAGGCAAGGGAAAAACAGCGAAACCCAATACTGCACACACCTACGCGAATTCGCCGTCAAGGGACAAATAACAGTCCCAGCAAAAGGCACACTGGGCAGCGCAAACAGCTGTCAACTACAGTCAGTCAGTCAGACATGTATTTTCACCAGTAAGAAGCGTAATTAGAAGTGCGTATAAGCGCAATTTACGGCATAGATCAAAAGAGTTTAGTTTCAAGCAACATTAATGCATAGAAAATTTGGATTATCAGTGATTATAAGTGAAAGAGTTAGTTCTGCCATCTAACGTATTTGGAGTGAAGTATCATAATCTACAGAAAGGTCTATATGAACTTAACAAAATTACAGAAGAATATGGATTAAAGATATCTACAGAAAAGACAAAAATTATGGCATTTCAAGGTGTAGATCCTGTCAGAAGTAAAATTGTAGTGGACAATAAAATTTTGGAGCAGGTGAATAATTTTACATATCTAGGATGCAATATCTCATATGAAAAAGAAAAGGATGTAAATGCAAAAATATCTAAAATTTTAAGAATTTTAGGGTTAATAAATTCTATCTTCAAGCCACAGTTAATCCAAAAACATTCAAGACTGAAAGTGTATAAAACACTGGCTCTTCCAACTCTTTTGTATGGTAACGAAGTATAGACGTTGAAACAGAAGGTTATACAGAGACTTAGATCTGCTGAAATGAGATATCTTCGGAGGACTGCAGGATACACACTACTAAATCACAAAAAAAATGAAGACATCTTAGAAGAATTACACATGGAATCTTTAGAAAACAAAATTTCTGATTATAAGTCAAGATGGATGCAACATGTTCATCGAATGGAAGATCACAGAATACCCAAACAAATGTTAAGATATCAACCTGCAGGAAGAAGAAGACCAGGACGTCCACTCAAAAGACTTCTGGATGGTGTTTCTCTTGAGGCCGAAACAGGTCAACAAATGGCCTAAATTCGTGAATGTACTATGATGATGATGATATCATTTCTAGGGCCACAGACAATCCACTTTTTCTCTCTGCTTTTTAGTGGGTGATCGCTACTCTAAATTGTTTATTTCATTACCATACGAAATTAGAAACATAAGTTTTACGAAATTTAAAATTAATCATGTGTTTTACCCTGTGTCTGGATAACATGTGTTATGATAACTCACAAAAGTCAGTTATCGGTTTTTGGAATCATTCCATTCTCAACAATTCTATTTCAAATTCTGTGCTTTGTTATAACATGATCCCCGAAACCAAAATATATTGCTTCTTACAGTAAATCTGTATAAATGAATTTTATTAAAACGGGTTTTAAATAAAAATAATTGATTAGACCATAGAGCAATATATAGACGAAATTGTAAGAAGCAATTATATGACGTCATTAGCCGTCTTCGTTCTCTATGCATAAGATTGGTTACATTTGGTTAACCAACCATAGTGTGATCTCTATGAATTGAACTAGCTCATTTCAGCTCCCGTTTTCTGGATTCCTGGGGCATTCTTCATTATCCTTCCTTCATTCGTTTATTACAGTTAACGAGCCAAGAGGAAGCTTTTTTATTACATTGCTGTAATATCTAAATCCAGTAAAGTAAAGGTATGTATCTTGAATTATATTACTTTTGAGGTATGATTAATTTTAACATGTAGAAATCATATATGGTGATTCTTATGGAGCCACTAACAATGGACGTTTTGCTATTGTATACGATTTGTAAAAAAAAATATTAAAGTTTATTTTTCAGCTTTATAAAAATAGTTGCTTATAATTTATCGCTGTAATCAACATTTTTACGTTTGTATAGATGCCCAATATTAAGCTGCAGAGTTCTGATGGAGAAGTCTTTGAAGTCGACGTCGAAATAGCAAAATGTTCCGTGACAATAAAGACAATGTTGGAGGATTTAGGTAAGAATGAAATTAATTCATATTTTCCAAGAGCTCAAAATGTTTAGTTTGTTTAATTTACTATTGAAGGATACTTTTGTTAACTAGTACTTACTTTCGTAAGTGTACGGTTAAAACAGAAGTACGTGTTTAAAAATCTTAAAATTAACTGCTTTTCCTGAGCGATTATGTACCATGACGTGAATTTGTAACACGAGGCTCCTGCATTTTTTGCTTTGGAACAAATAACACAAAAGAGGGGTGAGGTAGGTTTTATGCTCGTCACAATTCTACAGTCACATTGTTATGCCACTGATGCACTAAACACGTTTCGTACTGTTTTAAACATTTTGCAACGATCTTCAAGCTTTCTTTACAATATTTTATATTTATAGGATATGCTTTCCTTCAGGTCGCACGAAAATTTTTCTAAGTTCTATAGAATCGCAGTGCGCATGCGCTAGTGCTCCAATTATCCCAGGTAGATAAATGCAACCTCCAGCAGTTGGCGGTATATATATGTGAAATCAGTATGACCAACATCGACACAAAATTCCCAGAACTTGTCTAAAAATGTATAATTTATTTTACGTATCAAATCACTTTTAAAAAGCAAAGAACCTAAAAGCTAACCAAACCTAAATCAATTACTGTAACACAAATCAATTACTCTAACGTAGGTGAAATCCAGGGAACGTGGAATCACATTTAAAAAGCAAGTTCGGGTTGTTGATGGTGGCAACGCTGGAACAACATAGGAAGTGGAGGGAAAATAACAAAGTGTAGGAAGTAAGCAATGTAGCACGACCGTGTTTTATGCAAATATATAAATATGAAAAAAAAAACTCGTTGCAACATTGGAAGATGTTTAAAAGTGTTGCAAAATGTTTTAAACGTGTTTAAAAGTGTTTAGTGTATCAGTGGAATAAGATATTAAATTGAAAAAATTTTTGCGACCTGAAGGAAAGCACAGCCTATTTATATATTTACGTAAAACATGATCGTGGATACATTACTACTTGCTACTTTGCCATGTTGTTCCAACGTTGCCAACATTTGAAAATAATTTCTAACCATATTTAGTGTTAGTGTACTTAAAATTAGTTTATAGTTTATTAAATAGTATGCATGTAAATTGTTTCCTTAGGTTAGGAAATGGGAAGTTGGTTCACGTCCATTTTTTTAAGCATTTGGGAATAAATAATATGCAAGTAAATTGTTTTCTTTAGTTAGGAAATGGCAAGTTAGTTAACGTCCATTTTTAATTGCATTTGGAAATTTATTCCCAATGTTGGTAACACCGACTGCAGAGCCATCTACCGGAGGCTATATTAACAATTACAGCAACTCCTGCGACTCGTGCATGCGCACTGCGATTCTGTGGAACTTACAAGATTTTGTCACTGGCTTTTTCCCAAAAGAGAATTCGGACTACCTACATATTATGCATTGATTGAATGAAAATGCTTTTTGGCAGAGTTTAAGAAAATGGATAAACTTTTCATAAACGCAGTGAGAAATTTTTCTAAGTCCCAGACACCATGCGCATGCGCCAACAAATGCAAATTGGTTTACACTATGGAATCATGTGACGCAGCCAACATATACACGATATTTCATCATCCATGCAAGTATTAGGCCGTGTGGCCTGTTACGGTCTCAAAGAGGAACTTTCCATCCAGCACTTTTTTAATGTGCCAGCGAGCTTTTGTCTTGGGAGCGGTAACAAAGCATGGCTTATACACGATATTTAATTAACCTAAAAGCTAACCTAATGCAATTTAATTACTCTAACCTGTGAAAGACCAACTTAAAAGCTAAACTAATGCAATTTAAGCACTCTAACCTGTGAAAAAATGCAATGCCCAAAAATAAATAGCAAGTTCTGAAATTCTGAAGTACATACTCTATGTTGGCTGCACAGGAACATGTGTTAAAATCAATATGGCTGCCACATTTTCATGTTACGTATGTAGTTAAATATCATAGAAAAATTTATTGAAATAATCATTAGAAGAAATGTAAAATTTATCATCCATGCAAGTATTAGGCCATGTGGCCTGTTACGGTCTCAAAGAGGAATTTTCCATCCAGCGCTTTTTTGGACGTCCCAGCAATCTTTTGCCTTGGGGGCAGTAGCAAAGTATGGCTTTTGGAATTTGCTATAAGACGGCATTCATTGAAGATGGGGTTTCCAGTTGTGTTGGTAGTTTTGTATATGGTGAAGAATGGGTTCTACATCCAACTCTTCCATAATTTCCTCATTTCTTTTATGGTCCCACTTTGTGTAGCCTACTGTACGGTGCATAAATCGCATCTCATTTGCTGTTATTTGGCTTTCATCTCTTCTTCGTATTGTCCATGCTTCACTACCATATCTGGCCCCGTGGGAGAACAGTGCCTTTTTATTTACGCACTTTAACAGTACGCAATTGGCATACATATTAATAAAATACTGTATTTAACGTTTTTCAATCTGGGAAAGTTATCATATCTTTATTTCCTCGTAAATACGAAAATAAAGTGGGACTATTTCCTGTCATGACCACGAAGGTTACAACAGTCGTGGAACTATTTCCTGTCATGACCACGAAGTTTACAACAGTCCTTGCTTCTAACCAGCGATATACCAACGATGAGCACCGATGACCACAGATATACCACCGATGAACAGCGATAAAACACATATGACCACAATGTGTAAACCACATTGTACATATTAACCGCGTAAAATAATAAAAAGGACGTTCTCTGGAATTCACCTACGTTAGAGTAATTGATTTAGTTTCCATTCATTGGTTTATGTTTGGTTAGCTTTTAGTTTCCTTGCATTTTAAATCTGATTTAATGCGTAACATAAATGACCTCTCCATATTTGTTATTCTATGGAACATTCAACATGTCTGACGGTTACAATGTAAAATCGTATTTCCACTACTTCATTTCATGATAGGTTTCAATATTTTCACGATGGTTAAATCCCAGAGTTAAATGGTATCATCAACACTTCGTAATATTTTAAATTACATCAAAAATGGCATAAGTCGCGTAAGTAAAAAGCTGGTCTTGTACAACCCCACCCCATATCTTAATACTGGTCTTGCGAGAACCTTATAAAGCTGTAATCTGTACTAAAGATGGTTTCATTATACTGTTAATTATCCCTGTTGTTTTTGTAAAATTTGTGATTTTCTTTGATATATCAGCTTCATCTTGAAATGTTAAATTATAACCCAAATAATTAAATTTGTTTACTCGTTCTACAATTTCAATCATCCAAAACAATTTTGCTAGGTATAGGGTATTTCCCACAAAAGGCCATCACTTTAGTTTTCTTTATATTGATTTCCATATTGTACGTTTTTGCAATTATAAATTATAACATTTATTGTAAATTTGGGAAATCATTTGAAAATAAAACCCTGTCGGTGCATATGCATGGTGTCTGCCTGGGACTTAAACAAAATTTTCTCACTGCGCTTAATGGAAACTTCAGCCAAAGAAAACTGTTAAGTATTGAAAGGTATAGGGGGTCCCAGCGGACTTAATAGCAGCATTTCAGTCCCTGTATGAAAAAAAAAAAAAAGGATATTGGATGAAGTTTCCATTAAGCGCAGTGAGAAATTTTCCAAAGTCCCAGGCAGATACCATGTGTCAACAGGGTTTTATTTTCAAATTATTACCTATCATTTACAATAAACTTTTACGTGTTTTTTAACGATTATTTCAATATATAGCTAGGGTTACCTGTTTGTTAAACACGATTTTCCATACAACATCCTTGCGCTACTGTTGCACTACACTCTTTTAAACATGTTTCATATTATTTTAAACCATTTTGGAACCATTTTATAAACTTTTCTTGGATATGCTACACTTAGCGTCGCAAGAAAATTCTTCTAAGTTCTATAGAATCGCAGTGCGCATGCGCTAGTGCTCCATGTAATCCCAGAAAGATAATGCAACCTCCAGCAGTTGGCGGTATATGTATGTGAAATCAGTATGACCAACATTGACACAAAATTTCCAGAACTTGTCTAAAAATGTATAATTAACATTAAATGAACTAGTGGAAATATGATTTTACATGGTAACCGTCCGATATTTTGAATTTTTCATAGAATAACAGATATGAAGAGGTAATTTATTTTACGTATCAAATCGCATTTAAAAAGCAAGGAACCTAAAAGCTAACCAAACCTAAATCAATTACTCTGACATAGGTGAAATCCAGGGAACGTGGAAGTGATGTTGGCAACATCTGAGTATTTTGGGTTGTTGATGGTGGCAACGTTGGAACAACATAGGAAGAGGGAAAATAGCAGAATGTAGCAAGGAAGAATGTAGGACCATCATGTTTTACGTAAATATATAAATATGAAAAAAAGATCATTGCAACATTGGAAGATGTTTAAAAGTGTTGCAAAATGTTTTAAACGTGTTTAAAAGTGTTTAGTGCATCAGTGGCATAAGAAATTAAAATTTTTTGCGACGTTTAGTATGCAACACCCCTTTTCATAAGATTCTTAAATATTGAAAATATTTATATTATTACGCAAATATTGTGAATCAAATTCTACAGATGTGCAAATGCCTAATGTAACATCTGCTAGGTGGCTCTCATATTGGTGTTACCAACATTCACAAATAATTGCAAACGATATTTCAAGAAATTAACTTCCTTTTGTAAGATTCCGAAGGAAAAAGTTAGTGTACATAAAATTATTTTATATTTTATTAAATAATATGCATGTGATTTGTTTTGTCAGGTTAGGAAATGGGAAGTTAGTTTACGTCCATTTTTTTAGCATTTGCGAATTTATTCCGAAGTTGGTAATGTCGACTTCAGAACCATCTATCAGAAGCTACATTTACCAGCACAGTAACTCCCATGTGTGCACTGCTATTCTGTAGAATTTAGAAGAATTCATGTGAGACATACATGCACTTTTTCCCAACATATTTTTTGAATGATATTTAACTATATACGTAATATGAATATATGGCAGCCATATTGATTTTAACGAATATTCTAAACAACATATGTTCCAGTGTGGCCAACATAGAGTATGTATTTAGAATTTCAGAACTTACTATTTATTTTTGGGTGTTGCATTCTTTCACAGTGCTTAAATTGCGTTAGGTTAGCTTTTAGGTTGGTCTTGAACAGGTTAGAGTACTTAAATTGAGTTAGGTTGGCTGAGATCTACAATTTGTCGATCACGATTTTCCATACAACATTCTTATGCCACCGTTCCACTACACACTTTACCATTTGTAATGTTTCATACTATTTTAAACACTTGGGAACAATTCTGTGAACATCCTCACAATTTTTCTTTCTAAAATAAAAGTAAAGTCCAATTCTGTAAAATGTTAATTTAAAAAATAACATCAAAATCCTTAACGATTTTTAATATATATATAAATTATGCGAATATTGTGAATCGAGTTCTACAGGTGTGCAAATGCTTAATGTTTCTTTCGTTAGAATATCCTCCAGTTGGCGTTACCAACATTTGCATTTAATGCCAAACCATATTTCAAGAAATTAACTTAATTTTGTTAATTCTGATGGGACAAGTTAGTGTACGTAAGATTAGTGTATAGTTTATTAAATAATATGCATGTATTTTTTAGGTTTGGAAATGGGATGTTTTATTTTAGGAAGTAATTAAATTATTTTGAGTATGTGATATCTTAACTCAATTTTAATGTTGATTAGTTCTTGAACATGTTTTGATTAGTCTTCTAATCATCTTCAGCACCATGGCCAGACTGGTTGGATTTATGTTGTAAACCCTGGATGTCGATGTCAGCTCCCTCCTGCAGTTGGCCAAAGAACCTCCAAACGAGGTCACGTTTCGTCGGTATTTCAAATTCATAACTCTGTTTTTGTTCTTCTGAATATAGATTTTTTCCCAAGTAGTCAGCCCTTTTATATTTTTTAATTCTTTTAATAATTTAGTGTCCAAATTTATATCATGTTTTTCGGACCACAACCATTACATTCAATTTGATATATTCCTGATTTTTTATTTTTCTCAGTTTTTTCATTTTTGTTGTTTTTACACACGCTTTATATTAGCTTGACCTGTATCTATCTACCTCTCTATGTAACGGAATCTTTCAACACGATTTTCACCCGTGACAATACAATATTTTCATATTTGTTTCTAAAATCCTGGCCAGAATCGTCGGAAAAAAAGTGTCTTTTTATCTAAGTAACGGAATCTTTGAACACGATTTTTACCCACTTAGAAACATTGAATTGACTTGAAACTTTGTATACTTGTTAAGGACCCGTGACAATACAATTATTTCATATTTTGTTTCTAAAATCCTGGCCAGAATCATCAGAAAATTAAAAAAAAAAAAAAAGAAAACTGGTATAATAGGTTGCAGATATGTCGACTTTTTAGTCAATCGTTGGAAGAACTCCGTTAGTAGAGCAGTGAACTCTAGTGGTATATAATTTCAGTAATCCATAGGTCGCTGGTTCAAATCTGGCTGGGAGGATTTTTTTAGAAGAGTGTTACTTTTAGCTCATACAACAATAGTATCAAATTTAAAGATATATACATTTTTATCTTATTGTGTAAAATATTTAAACTAAAAAATAAAAAAATAAATAATAGTTTAAAAATGTAAACAACATGCTTTATTAGAAAACCGAACTAAAAAATGAAAAATAATTTTAATTTCCAACACCCTTGGGATAAAATTAAAGTGGTCAACTAAAAAAATCATCTCCAACACATATAGAATAAAATTAAAGTTATCAACAAAAAGAAAATAATTTTACCATCAAAAGCGTGGGGTGCTTTTTATGATTTTTACATTTTGTTCTTAGAGACTTTACTTTTACCAATATCTATTTATTATCAAATATATTAATTGATATAGAGCACCCCACGCTTTTGATGGTAAAATTTTCTTTTTGTTGATAACTCTAGTTTTATTGTACATGTGTTGGAGATGATTTTTTTGTTGACCACTTTAATTTTATCCCAAACGTGTTGGAAATTAAAATTATTTTTCATTTTTTTAGTTTGGTTTTCTAATAAAGCGTGTTGTTTTAGTTTTTTAAAACTATTATTTATTTATTAGTTTATTTAAACTGGTTATTTTTTGGTGCTAATTTAATATTAAACTTCCAAAAGATTACAAACTCAATTATAAAAAAAGCTTCCTAAAGGTATTTGAGAAGTCTAATATTAAATTAGCACCAAAAAATAACCACAGTTTATATAATCTAATAAAACCAACAAAAATGAAAAAAATGATAAAAATAATAAATCAGGAATATATCAAATTGAATGTAATGGTTGTGAAGAGGTATATAACCGGCTTCCAATATAAAACCGGACCGGCCTCACGGAGTTTCACCCGGCACGCAGTGCTGTCTCTTCCTCCTGCAATTCACCCTGCCTGCCACCCGTCCTTGAACTGTTTCTTACCTTATAGAAAATGCTGGAAATGTTGTCCTCCCGCACACGTGCTATGGGATCACCTTGGTTTAGACAATGAACACGTGTACACTTGTAAGGTTTGAGTTTTAACAATTTTGTTGCTGTATGTACAGAAGATACTGAAATCCCAACTTGTTGTGCTAATTTAGGTAATGATTTTTGTGGTGAACGTTCCAAATTTTTGCCAATTTCGTCTAATTTTTCTTCGGTGAGAACCATATGCCTTCCCGTGTGTTTCTTATTTTGTACTGAACCAGTGATCTCAAATTTAGTCACAAGATCGTGGATTGTAGATCTGGAAGGAGGTAATTGTCCAGGGAAGTTTCGAATAAATTCCTCACAAACGCGATGATCTGATTCGTATTTATAATAACATTTACACACATAAATGCGCTGCTTTAATGTCAGCTGACGTCTCATCTTGTCGAACGATAGTAAACTGACTAGTTCAAGGACGAGCGGCTGGCAGAGTGAAATGCGGACGAGGAGAGAGCGCTGCCTGATGGGTGTAACCCCATGAGGCCGGTTCGGGTTTATATTGGAAGCCCGGTATATATATATATATATATATATATATATAGTAAAAACAAAAAGGAACCTAAAAATTAGAACCAAAGAACACATAAGAAATATTAAAAATGGGGAAATAGAAAGATCTGCAGTTGCTGCTCATGAAAAACATAATATAAATTCGGACACTAAATTATTAAAACAGTTAGAAAATACAAGAGAGCTCAGTATTTGGAAAAAAAAATCTATATTCAGAAGAACGAAAACAGAGTTATGAATTTCAAAATACCGACGGAATGTGACCTCATTTGGAGGTTCATTGGCCAACCGAAGGAGGGAGCTGACATCGACATCCAGGGTTTACAACATAAATCCAATCAGTCTGACCATGATGCTGAAGATGATTGGAAGACTAATTGAAACAAGTTCAAGAACAAAAAAAAACAAATCAACATTAATATTGAGGTAAGATATCACAGACTCAAAATAATTTAATTAGGAAATGGGAAGTTAGTTTATGGCCATTTTTTAATAAACCTTTGGGAATTTTTTCTGTCAGTTGGCGACTTTGATTTGTCATCTAACAGAAGCTACATTAAGCATTACAGCAACTCGTGCATGTGCACTGTTATTCTGAAGAACTACGAAGAGTTCATGGAGTAAAAGATTGACATATTCAAAGTTAAAATTGGGAAACACATTATGAGGTTCTTAATTAATAAATTGAGTCATTTTAACATCTTACCTCATATTTCATGTTCTATCAAACACGGTATCTATAGTTTTCAAATGATCTTGTCATTCATTTTCAGCCGCCATTATGACTACTACCGGATATTCGTTGGAATCTCCCTCTATAATGTTGCCATCTGGTGTTGATTTGACGAACTTTGAGATATCGTTGCCATCTGGTATTGATTCGATGAACTTCGAGATGAGGTCACGTTCATCCGGAATGTCGAAATTCATAGATTTAAATTTGTTCTTCTGTATAAATATTTTCTCCCAAACTGTCAAATCCAAAGGTTTTTCCAAATGTTTTAGAAGTTTAGCTTCTTTTTCAATTCTATGACCTTCCAACAAACTATGTGCTGCAATAGCTGATTTTTCAATTCATCACCATTTTTAATATTTCTAAAGTGTTCATTTGTGCGAGTGTCCAAATTTCTTTTTGTTTTTCCTATGTATACTTTATTGCAATCTCGACAATCAATTTGATAAATTCCAGATTTTTTACTATCTGGGATGTTCATTTTCTTATTGGTTATTAATAATAAAAAATTTTCAAGAATTCAATATTACATTGGCACCGATAAATAAATTTAGCCTTGGTAACTTATTAATAACCAATAAGAAAATGAACACCCCAGATAGTAAAAAATCTGGAATTTATCAAATTGATTGTCGAGATTGCAATAAAGTATACATAGGAAAAACAAAAAGAAATTTGGACACTCGCACAAATGAACACTTTAGAAATATTAAAAATGGTGAAATTGAAAAATCAGCTATTGCAGCACATAGTTTGTTGGAAGGTCATAGAATTGAAAAAGAAGCTAAACTTCTAAAACATTTGGAAAAACCTTTGGATTTGACAGTTTGGGAGAAAATATTTATACAGAAGAACAAATTTAAATCTATGAATTTCGACATTCCGGATGAACGTGACCTCATCTCGAAGTTCATCGAATCAATACCAGATGGCAACGATATCTCGAAGTTCGTCAAATCAACACCAGATGGCAACGTTATAGAGGGAGATTCCAACGAATATCCGGTAGTCATAATGGCGGTTGAAAATGAATGACAAGATCATTTGAAAACTATAGTTACCGTGTTTGATAGAACATGAAATATGAGGTAAGATGTTAAAATGACTCATTAATTTATTGATTGACAAATTGTGGAATTTTTCCATTAGATTCATTAAATATCATATATATGTTGGCTACATTCCGTGATTCCATAGTCTAAACTGCTTCGTATTTTGTTGGTGCCCAGCGGGCGGTGTCTACCTGGGACTTAGAAAAATTTCTCACTGTGTTTAATGGAAACTTTATCCAAGAATCTTTTATGTAATGAATGGAACTGGTACATTTATGCAAAGATTTGTTTATATATCTCTGCTATATTCAGCAAGCGATATTACTCTTTTTATGTATTTAATTAAGCAGTAACTCTCAATTGACTTCTGTAAATGGAAATCTTACAGCTGATATTAACCAGGGAAAAGACAAGGGTTCTTCTTTCACCCACACTTTTTAAAGTTTATATTGACAGTATCATTAAAAATTGGGGATATGCTATACTTAGCGTCGCAAGAAAATTTTTCTAAGTTCTATAGAATCGCAGTGCACATGCGCAAGTGCTCCATGTAATCCCAGAAAGATAAAGACAATGTCCAGCAGTTGGCGGTATATGTATGTGAAATCAGTATGACCAGCATTGACACAAAATTTCCAGAACTTGTCTAAAAATGTATAATTAACATGAAATGAACTAGTGGAAATATGATTTTACTCTGAACCGTCCGATATTTTGAATTTTTCATAGAATAACGGATATGAAGAGGTCATTTATTTTACGTATCAAATCACATTTAAAAAGCAAGGAACCTAAAAGCTAACCAAACCTAAATCAATTACTGTAACACAAATCAATTACTCTAACGTAGGTGAAATCCAGGGAACGTGGAATCACATTTAAAAAGCAAGGAACCTAAAAGCTAACCAAACCTAAATCAATTGCTGTAACACAAATCAATTACTCTAACGTAGGTGAATTGGAACAACATAGGAAGAGGAGGGAAAATAGCAGAAAGTAGCAAGGAAGAATGTAGGATGATCATGTTTTACGTAAATATATAAATATAAAAATATAAAAAGAAAGATGTTTAAAAGTGTTGCAAAATGTTTTAAACGTGTTTAAAAGTGTTTAGTGCATCAGTGGCATAAGACATTAAAAAAAATTTTTGCGACGTTTAGTATTCAACATCCAATGATTTTAAATATTTCAATGTTGTGTACATTAATTTACTTATTTCAATCATAGTAACAGCTTTAGCTTCTTAATATTAATTTAATAACAATATAAATTTTACATTATACTCTTTGCTGATCAGATTATTATAGGGAATACAGAAAATGAAGTCCAAGAAGCAGTCCATAAACTGATTCAGATTGCTTGTAAATACAACATGATTATTTCTATAAATAAAAGTAAAGTAATGACTAGAGACCGGATGTTAGGGAAAATGCCTATAGTTATTATAGATATTGTAAAAGTGACTTAATGTAAGTTCATACCAACGGCCCTAGAATTGTTTCCATGAAGTTCATTTTATCTATAAATGCCTATTTCAGCTTATAAAGCCAATAAATGCCGATTTGCAATCTTTTCTCAAAATTAACTCAGTATTTTAATGAAATCAAATTGAAATGGACAAACTTCATGTCACAAATCATTTCATGGAAGCTTTAAAGTGTTCTTTTTATAAATTCCTTTAGAATATTTTAGGATAAGGGTGGCAATAACCTAGCAGGTAAATATTGTATTTTACCACCTCATGCATTCCGTTAAGCGAAATAGCCCTATGCTATGTCCCATTGTATTATGCTCCAGCTCTAAGGCTTGGAAAAAAGTTCTTTGCATCTTTTCAATACAAACATTGCTGGGTGGCAAAGAGGGTAGATGGCTCAAGCTTTCTTTCTCTGTCTTACACCTGGTGCTGAAATCTTTAGGTGACTGGCAATATTATTTTTGATCTTGGTAACACTGAATTCTTCCTGCAGTCCTCATTTACAGAAAGGTGCTTCAAAGACAAAGTGGTCCAGCAAGTGTGTGGCTTTTTTTTTTTTTACCTTTAGAACAGTTATTTTAAGATACCTAAAGAGCGGACAACAGTAAAAGACAAACTGACCAATTTCTTGGATCAATTTGGTGTGGAAATATTCTCAAGTGACGGTTCTGCTCTTTGTAAAAAGGCAAAACAAATACCAAAAGCATCTCTGATATCTTAGATTTGGACAGAGTGTATCTTTCTAGAATTGCCATCGCTGCCATTAGAGAGGTCAATTTTACGAAACCATCTTTACAAAATTTCTACTTTATAGAATATACTGTCCACTGCTGTGGTCTTGAAGTAGCGTGCTGCCTTGTCATGCAGCAGGTCCGGGTTCGATCCCCGGTCGGGGCAGTTTTTTCTGGGTGAGGTTTTTATCAGGGCTTTTCCTCACCTATAAGACAAATGTCAGGAAAACTTTAAGGCCCAAATGGTCCCTGAAATCATATGGCCATCATCATCCTTCACCTGTGTGGAAAGCAACGGGAAGCTACCACACCTACAATTCCCTAGTAAAGCTGCAAGCATAGCATGAAAATGCTATGATTGCAGTGAAGGACCTGCCTTTGGGCAGAATTATTATGGATGGATGGAGTATATACTTTAGCATATACTTCAATTACAATTAGAAATTTTTAAATATATTTACAAAATGTATTTAATCACTTTTGAAAATTGTCTGCATCACTTTGTCCTTGTGGCAGTCCTCTAATGAGGAAAGTTTTATATAATAATATATTCCACAATTTATTCCTGTTAACTTTGTCAAACTCCTTTTCAATCACTGATGATTATTCAGTGAGTGATTATGGAATCCAGTAATCTAGCTTAGTAATAACATTGCATTGAATGTTGGGTAATGTTTTAGGCATGGATGAAGATGAGGAAGAAGTGGTTCCACTGCCTAATGTGAACTCAGCTATTCTAAAGAAAGTGATCCAATGGGCAACATACCATAAGGATGACCCTCCACCACCAGAGGATGATGAGAACAAGGAGAAGCGGACTGATGATATCAGTAGCTGGGATGCTGATTTCCTCAAGGTGGACCAGGGAACTCTCTTCGAGCTCATTCTGGTACGTTATAATTAAATATTTTGTTTCCATTTCATCTATTTTCTAAGGTGGTACACCAACCAGTCAGTAAACTTCACCATCTCAGATTTTAACGAAACTTTCAGGAATCATTCTCCCCAAAGGCCTAAATTAATGTACATTTAGAGATAAATTGTATCACATTAGGTTTTGATGACATTAATTTTTAAGGTCTGGAAAAAACGGTAACATTTTCAATCTTGAATAACCCAAACTATTAGTCCTGTAGGGTTGTTTTATGATTCATTTTAAAGAGAATTTAATAAGATTTAATTTGATGTATCACTTCATTATATTTATTAAAATTAAAGAAAATGAATAACTATATCATCATCATAGTACATTCACGAATTTAGGCCATTTGTTGACCTGTTTTGGCCTCAAGAGAAACACCATCCAAAAGTGTTTTGAGTGGACGTCCTGGTCTTCTTCTTCCTGCAGGTTGATATCTTAACATTTGTTTGGGTATTCTGTGATCTTCCATTAGATGAACATGTTGCATCCATCTTGACTTATAATCAGAAATTTTGTTTTTTAAAGGTTCCACGTGTAATTCTTCTAAGATGTCTTCATTTTCTCTTTTTTGTGATCTAGTAGTGTGTATCCTGCAGTCCTCCGAAGGTATCTCATTTCAGCAGATCTAAGTCTCTGTATATCCTTCTGTTTCAACGTCCGTACTTCGCTACCATGTAAAAGAGTTGGAAGAGCCAGTGTTTTATACACTTTTAGTCTTGAATGTTTTTGGACTAACTGTGGCTTGAAGATAGAATTTATTAACCCTAAAATTCTTAAGAAGAGCCAGTGTTTTATACTCTTTTAGTCTTGAATGTTTTTGGACTAACTGTGGCTTGAAGATAGAATTTATTAACCCTAAAATTCTTAAAAATTTAGATATTTTTGCATTTACATCTTTTTCTTCTTCATATGAGATATTGCATCCTAGATATGTAAAATTATTCACCTGCTCCAAAATTTTATTGTCCAGTACAATTTTACTTCTGACAGGATCTAGACCTTGAAATGCCATAATTTTTGTTTTTTCTGTAGATATCTTTAATCCATATTCTCCTGTAATTTTGTTAAGTTCATACAGACCTTTCTGTAGATTATCTTCGGAATTTGCTATTATTATTTGGTCATCTGCAAACAATATGGTGTTTAATTTTCTATTTTCTGATATTCTTATTCCAAATTTATATTTTTTGTTCCAGCAACATATTAGAATAACTATATTTTGTTAAAAAGGTATAGTTTTTTTCAAATATAATTAGTCACTTTAGTGAAAAGTGATAGATTAATAAATAAAACATTGATAGATTAATAAATAAAACATTGAAAGAAGCCCTGTTGGCTTTATAAAGTAATGTTTAAATTCTCAATAAATGTCTTCAAATAGAAGCCACCCTTTGCATAATCGAAACAAATGCTCGTAGCATTCGGCGATCGCGAATTAACAATATAGAAGAGAAAAATTTGCGTTTGGATTGGAGTGCCCAGATAGCTCCAGCGGTAGAGGTCAGTCAAAGGTTCTGGGTTTAAACCCAAGTCTGAGCATATAATTTTTCTCTTCAAATATTATTTGGGAAATATGTTTTCAGCATATATGTCTGCTATGCTGGCTCAGGTAATAGCATGCCTGCTTGATTTCTGACTAGTGAGCCTGGGTTCAATACCAGCTCGGGTTGAAATAATTTTATTGTTAAATTAAATAAATTTCAAAATGTTCAATGTTGGGGCCAGGGGAGGTGGCGGTGTACAATTTCTAATCGCTAGATTGTGCACCAGATTCCTGTATCATGTAGATTGTGATAAGGAAACTGAGGGGTTATTTGATATGAGAAGTAGCAAAATCTGGTAAAGAAAATTAGGCTAAACTTTACAACATGTGACATGACTTTTTAAATTACTTTATAAACACGTGTCAAATTTTATTCTTAGGGTTTCATTTTTCACAATATTTCCCATTATTTACAGTGTGTTTTGTACACTTTCCTAACAATTATTTGAATATGTACATTTTTTTTCACGATATTGAACTACATGAAGACGTGGCAGCCATATTGATTTTAACAAATATTGTGTTCCAGTGCGGCCAACATAGTCTGTGCTAATCAACTTACACTAAATAAAATCAGCATGCATTCTTTCACAGGTTAGAATACTTAAAATGTGTTAGGTTGGTCTTTTGCAGGTTACAGTACTTAAATTCTTTTCATTTTTTTTTATTGATTTAACACATCTAATTGAAGGATAAATTAAATTTGAAGAGAGAAATTTTTGCCCAGACCAGGACTCGAACCCAGGACCTTTGGTTTACCGTACCAATGCTCTTACCGGCTGAGCTACTGGGGCAAGTTCCAATCTTGATGCAATTTTTTCTCTTGTATACATTGTAATTCCTGTGTACCAAATGCTTGAAGCTGTGGCTTCATCTTTGCAAATGGTGGTTTCTTGATTAAGAAGACTTTATTGGGAATGTCCACCGCCGTGGTCTCGAGGTAGCATGCTGCCTTGTCACGCAGCGGGCCCGGGTTCGATCCCCGGTCGGGGCAGTTTTTCTGGGTTAGGTTTTATCGGGGGTTTTCCTCACTTGTAAGACAAATGTCAGGAAAACTTTAAGACCCAAACGGTCCCCGAAATCATATGCCCATCATCTTTATCATCATTATCATCATCATCATCCTTCACAGGTGTGGAAAGCAACGGGAAGCTACCACACCTACACAATTCCCTAGTAAAGCTGCAAGCATAGCATGAAAATGCTATGATTGCAGTGAAGGACCTGCCTTTGGGCAGAATTGCTATGGATGGATTATTGGGAATTTAAACATTACTTTTAAAAGTCAATAGGGCTTCTATTGATGTTTTTGTTATTAATTTAACGCTTCTCATTGAAGGATAAATTGAATTTTTTCTCTTCAAATTTAATTTGTTCTTCAATGAGATGTGTTAAATTAATAATAAAAACATTAATAGAAGCCCTACTGGCTTTTAAAAGTAATGTTTAAATTCCCAATAAAATATTCTTAATCAAGAAGCTGCCATCTGCAAAGATGAAGCCACAGCTTTAAGCATTTGGTGCGCGGGAATTACAACGTATATAAGAGAAAAATTTGCATCTAGATTGGAACTTGCCCCTGTAGCTCAGTTGGTAAGAGCATTGGTACGGTAAACCAAAGGTTCTGGGTTCTGGTCCTGGTCTGGGCAAACATTTTTTTCTTCAAATTTACTTAAATTGTGTTAGGTTAGCTTTTAGGTTAGTTGGCAATGCGAGTTCAAATATTGTGTATGTGTTGGCTGCATCCCATGATTCCATGGTGCAAACTGCTTTGCGTCTGTTGACGCATGTGCATGGTATATAGTTGGAACTTCGAAAAAATTTTCTTGTTTCATGTTGTAAAGTATTTCTGAAAATTGAAACTGTGGTTGAGGAACTGCATCACAATAATTACACAATCCTCAACACTGTCATCTGCTAGTCAGTGACATCAACCATTCCTCAGCGTTGCTCATAGAACTGTCAAACCATGGATTTTTATAACATTTGTTCAACTAAGTTTCTTGAAAAAATTTTACATTGAACAGTAGATTGTTTTTATAGACTTTTTTTAGCGAGTTAAATGTTGACTTGAATAATAAGCATTATACAGGAATTATTTATTTTAGGAAGTAATATTTTGAGGTTCTTTTATCAAGTTTTTTTGAGTCTACAGATATCTTACCTCAAAATTGAGGTAAGATGTCTCTAGACTCAAAAAACCTTGATTGGACAGGAATGTTGTGTTATATTTTAGAAAGTAAAATTACGTTCCAACTGGGAGAGTTGAATCCCAGACCTCTGATTCTGTATGTCAGTGCGGTAACCATTATGCCATTCGAACTTCCGATAGGAACGTCAAATTTCTTTCTACTTATATAATTAATTCTCCTTTCATCCGAAGGCCGATATCCATCGCTATCAACAATGACATCTGACGACTTCTTTTTGAAGATTTTTTTTTTTAGAATTTAAACATTAATCTTTAATTGTATAAGTAGAAAGAAATTTGACGTTCCTGTCGAAAGTTAAAATGGCTTAACGGTTACTGCACTGACGTACAGAGTCAGAGGTCCGGGGTTCACTCCTGGTTCAAACATAATTTTTCTTAATTAAATTATTTTCAGTCTGATCATCTTACCTCAATATTAATGTTGATTTGTTCTTAGAAATGTTTCAAAACAATTCTGTTTTATCGTCAGCTTGTCTTTCTAAAATAAAACTATATCCAATTCTGGAACATGTTAATTTAAAATATAACAAAAAAAATGTTATGTTTTATAGGCTGCAAACTACCTGGACATTAAGGGGCTGTTAGATGTGACCTGTAAGACAGTAGCAAATATGATTAAGGGCAAGACTCCTGAGGAAATCAGGAAGACCTTCAACATAAAGAACGACTTTACAGCTAGCGAAGAGGAGCAGGTACGCAAGGAGAATGAATGGTGTGAAGAAAAGTGAAGTGTAACAATCTGATTTAAAATAAACTAAAATTCAATTTTGTAACTTTTCTTGTTCAAAATCTTTGAAGTCTTTTGCAAATATTTGAGAAAAGGTGCATAGCACTGTTATGGTTAAGGTACAAGTGCTAATTGTAAATATAGGTAATAAGTTCTGCACCGTTTGAAGATTCACCTTTTTATTATTTCTTTAAAAATTCTCTGTGAAATTCTTTAAATACTGCAGCTTACTAACCTAGTGTCTTATATATAATAAATTTTAAGTTATTTCAATGTAATAAAGATAAATTGTAGTTGAAATATTTCGGAAAATCAAAGAGGACATGTCCTAAATGATATACAGGGAAGAATGAAATAAATTATCTTGATAAATATTGTTCTTAATGCTATTTTATGGCCTAAATGAGACAAATATTCTTATTACACTTGAGACAAAAGTGGTAAAGGGGTCCACTGATCATGTTTTTAGTGAACTTCGATTAAAATTTTTATTTCTATGCCATTTCAGCTACCAATTAAGAGCTAAGATCCAGTTGTATTGTAAACAAACATGCATTAAGTATGGATAAAGTATACTTACCATCGCAAATAAATTTTTCTAAGTTATATACAATCGCAGTGCGCATGCGCTAGTGCTCCATGTAAACCCAGAAAGATAAATGTAACCTCCATCAGTTGGCGGTATATGTATGTGAAATCAGTATGACCAACATTGACACAAAATTCCCAGAACTTGTCTAAAAATGTATAATTAACACGAAATGAACTAGTGGAAATATGATTTTACGTGGTAACCGTCCGATATTTTGAATTTTTCATAGAATAACAGATATGAAGAGGTAATTTATTTTATGTATCAAATCACGTTTAAAAAGCAAGGAACCTAAAAGCTAACCAAACCTAAATCAATTACTGTAACACAAATCAATTACTCTAACGTAGGTGAAATCCAGGGAATGTGGAAGTGATGTTGGCAAAATCTGGAGTATTTTGGGTTGTCGGTGGTGCAATGTTGGAACAACATAGGAAGAGGAGGGAAAATAGCAGAAAGTAGCAACTAAGCAATGTAGGTCGATCATGTTGTACCTAAATATATAAATTATAAACCACTCATTGCCGCGCCCCTTTTCATTGGATGATGTTTGAAATGTGTTTTTTAAAACAGTGTTTCGTGCATCAGTAGCATACAGACATTAAATTGAAAATTTTTTTTTGTGATGTTTAGTATACAACACCCTAAAGTATTACTCCGGGTGGTGTTGTACAAGACCAGCTTTTTCCTTACGCGACTTACGCCATTTTTCATGCAATTTAAAGTATTACGAAGTGTTGATGATACCATTTACCTCTGGGATTTAACCATCGTCAAAATATTGAAACGTATCATGAAATGAAGTAGTGGAAATATGATTTTACGTTGTAACCGTCAGACATGTTGAATTTTCCATAGAATAACAGATATGAAGAGGTCATTTATGTTACGTATTAAATCAGATTTAAAATGCAAGGAAACTAAAAGCTAACCAAACCTAAATCATTTAGTGGAAACTAAATCAATTACTCTAACGTAGGTGAATTCCAGGGAACGTCCTTTTTATTATTTTACGCGGTTAAATATGTAAAAAACAAATTCGGAAATAATTTGTTGAAGCCACAGATATGGTTAAATGTACACAATGTGGTTTACAAATTGTGGTCATATGTGTTTTTATCGCTAATCAACGGTGGTGTATCTCTGGTCATCGGTGGTATATCTGTGGTCATCGGTGTGATAATCGGTGGTCATCGTTGTGATAATCGGTGGTTTATCACTGGTTAGAAGTAAGAACTGTTGTAACCTTTGTGGTCATGACAGGAAATAGTCCCACTTTATTTTCATATTTACGAGAAAATAAAGAAATGGTAATTACTTTCCCAGGCTTAAATACGTTAAATATAGTATTTGATTAATATGTATGCCAATTATGTACCGTTAAAGTGCGTAAATAAAAAGGCACTGTTCTCCCATCCGGCCTTACTCTGTGTATTGGGGAACTATGGTGCTACTTTTGCTTGCCAATGGCTGAATCGTGTACGGAACTCTAGTCGATAGAAACATTGTTTTTTCTTAGGCAATGATGCCAATAATTAGGTACTTCCTTTTGTTATTTATGACAGAAAATTATATGTAGGCCTACCTAAGCAGATGTTTATACTTTTTCCATGATGTCAATATAATTATATTCTTTATTTACAATTTCATTATGAGCAGAATTTATGTTCCATGCTGACTGACCTGTAAATTCTGTTGCTATTTTCACCACTTTGTCAATGGCTAATGTAGGATATTTCTTACTAAACTGTTTGAAAACATTCATAATAATTGTTCTCTCTGCTTTTTGAATGCTTTACTTTCCAATGTCTTACAATTCTACAGAAGTGGCCATTTTGAAACAACTAAAATTTCTATGTAAACTGCATTGCACAGAAAAAAAAACAATATTTATTCAATCTATTAAAATTATAAGTATATTTTTAAGATTCTCCTATATAACTTACATAGACATGTGCTAGACAATACATATTTATCAAGTTATGTAGGTAGGAAATAACACTATGAAGTTAATTTTAATATTGTTTAGTTGTTTCTTCACTCACCTCATACTTCTTAACTCCCAAGCAGACTCGAGTTTCTTCACTTCATTTGTGACATTCTCAATCAGTTGCGAACGTAATACAGCATTGAGAATGTCACAAATGAAGTGAAGAAACTCGAGTCTGCTTGGGAGTTATGAAGTATAAGGTGAGTGAAGAAACAACTAAACTATACATATTTATAGTTTTATGGGAAAAAAATTTAATTTAAAACTTTTCTTTAATTTTTTTAATTATTAATTAATTTTTTAGTTTAGGAAATAAAAATAAATGTTCTTCCCTTATTAATATTCTTATATCCAATTAATGTTTTAAATGTTTTTATTATTGTTTTAACACTTCTCACTTAGGGATAAATTATATTTGAAGAGAAAAATTTTCGCCCAGACTGAGACTCGAACCCCAGCCAAAGGTCCTGGGTTCGAGTCTCGGTCTGAGCAAAAAATTTTCTCTTCAAATATAATACATATTTATATTAAATTTGAAGACAACATTTTTCTCTTCAAATTTAATTTATCCTTCAATAATAAAAACATATTTTTATTATTTATATTTTCTTTATATCAAGTGTTAGAGAGCAACTACATTTTCTTACATGCTGATGGCAAAAATTATTTGATAAGTGGAAATGCAGTTATTCATCTGCTTTGTTTACATTACAACTGGAACTTACCTCGGAATTACAGTCAGATTCAACCCAGGAAGTTACTGTGTGCTTAGAATAGGAAACTGGGTTGTCATTTTAATAGTATTTTCTTGAGAGAAATCCTTATATAAAACTGAAGATTGCAACACAGCAGGTACATGGTTGTAAGTTGTAGCCGTCCAAGAAAAAAGCAGTTACCACTTGTCACTGAGCTCGTGTAGATCTGTACCATCCTGTGTGAAAGTGTCGACTTTCATATTTACTATAAAACTAGTTTGCATGCCGTAAAAGAAAAACTATGTTTTTTAAATGTATAGTACATAGATTTGCAGAAAGTACCGCTAACCTTGCCCCTCCACCCCTCCCTAAACAAACAAATGCTGTTGTTATGAGTTTGGCAACATCTACCCTCTGTATGTAGGGGGACACTGGCGTAGCCCATAAAATCTGTAGTAACTTCCTGAGTTGATTTAGAGTGTAATATAGAAATTATTTTTACAACAGGAAATATTACAATAAATTTTTTGTAGTACACATTATTAGACTATATTTGAAGAGAAAAAATTTCGCCTAGACCGAGACTCGAACCCGGAACCTTTGGCTTGCCGGGCCAAATGCTCTACCAACTGAGCTACCGAGGCAAGTTACGATCTAGATGCAAATTTTTCTCTTATATACGTTGTAATTCCCTCTCGCCAAATGCTTTTGAAACCATTGCTTCTATCTTTGCAAATGGCGGCTTCTTAGTTAAGAAGACATTTATTGGGAATTTAACGTTACTTTTTAAAGCTAGTAAGGCTTCTAATGATGTTTTTATTATTGGTTTAACATTTCTCACTGAAAGATAAATTATATTTGAAGAGAAAAATTGCAAAGATAGAAGCAATGGTTTCAAAAGCTTTTGGCGAAAGGGAATTACAACGTACATAAGAGAAAAATTTGCATCTCGTAACTCGCCTCAGTAGCTCAGTTGGTAGAGCATTTGGCCCAGCAAGCCAAAGGTCCCGGGTTCGAGTCTCGGTCTAGGCGAAAATTTTTCTTTTCAAATATAATTTATCTTTCAGTGAGAAATGTTAAACCAATAATAAAAACAACATTATTAGACTAATTATATTATTTTTGGTCTGGACATCTTACCTCAATATTAATGTTGATTTGTTCTTGGACATGTTTCAAAACAATTCTCTGTTTTATCTTCAGCTTTCCCAGAGTCTGGGAAAGCTGAAGATAAAACAGAGAATTGTTTTGAAACATGTCCAAGAACAAATCAACATTAATATTGAGGTAAGATGTCCAGACCAAAAATAATATAATTAAAATAACCTCAAAATATAACTTCCTAAAATTAAATATTATTAGACTATTTAAAATTAAGAATTTAAGAGCCTTTATCCAATAGAATGACAATATTTATACAGATTTTTTTTTTCTTTTTTTTTTTAATAAAGTTGTTATTCAGTTTATTATAAAAATTGCTTTCAAAGTAATAACTTACTTAGGGGAAGCTTGGAATAAGTGAATAACTTTAATTAAAAGATATATAACTAACGCACAGATGTTGTAATTGAAACTGTGTGGACATAAGCTCTTCATGCATCCTTATCCAGAGCTGTTTTCCAATCGTTCCTTGTATAATAAGTCTTCATCTTACCTCATAAATAGTTCTCTTATAAGACGCTTTTCGAAACTTCGTAGTTTCATCTTCAGTTGGTACAGACTGACCTTTTTTAAGTTGTCAGCCCTGGATCTTGACTTCTGCTCCCTCTTATTGTGGTCCAAAGAACCTGCTTATTAAGTTCCTCTTCCTAAGAATTTCAAAATTCATAATTCTCGCCTTGTTCTTCTGCATGTAGATTTTTTTCCAAATGATGAGTATGTTTGTTTTGTAGCCTTTTTAAAAATTTTGTGTTTACATCTATTTTATGTTTTTCTTACCAAACATGAGCAGCCACTGCAGATATTTCTACCTCTCCCTTTTTTCTTACATTTCATGTGTGTTCTTTGGTTCTAATTGTTAAATTTCTCAAAGTTTTCCGTAAGTGTATCTTATCACAATCTGCACATTTTATTTGGTATATTTCTGATTTTTTGCTATCAATATTTTCATATTTGTTGGTTTTTATTAGTTTATTTAGGCTATAATCATTATTTGGTGCTAAACTGATGATACATTTTAAAAAAAAATATTTTGGAATTTATTGTGTTTCCATGGATGAAATGTGAATTTCCTATATTTCTTTTCGGAGATGAACAAGGAGAGAATTATGCATTTAGAAATTACTGGGGAGAGGAACTTAACAAGTTCTTTGGACCATAAAAAGAGGGAGTAGGAGTTGGGATCCAGAGCCAACAACTTAAAAAATATCAGTTTGTACCAACTGAAGATGAAACTAAGAAGTTTTGAAACATGTCTTATAAGGGAACTATTTATGAGATAAGATGAAGACAGACAAAACTTAGAATCTATAATGTTAAATTTCTAATATATTTTCATTCCCTGTGTAATTCACCACTCTTAAATCATGGTTAATATTATCTTCAGTTTCTGTCCAGAGCCAACAACTTAAAAAATATCAGTTTGTACCAACTGAAGATGAAACTAAGAAGTTTTGAAACATGTCTTATAAGGGAACTATTTATGAGATAAGATGAAGACAGACAAAACTTAGAATCTATAATGTTAAATTTCTAATGTATTTTCATTCCCTGTGTAATTCACCACTCTTAAATCATGGTTAATATTATCTTCAGTTTCTGGCCACAAAATTCTCAAAATAAATCTAACATCTCGTTATATATACCTGTAATTTTTTTATGTACAGTTGTTCCTTTCCAAATCTCACACCCAGGAGATGTACTTTTGTACATTGCTATTGAATAGTATTTAATTGATTTGTTTGCATCTCCATATGGGACTTTGAATATGGGGGATGTTGATATAAAAGAAATTTTCAGGTTAAACAAGAAGTTTACAGAAAATACCTAAACATGCAGAAAGAAGATAAATTAGATTATAATAGAGAATCAGCCATTTCTAAAAGAGAGGTGTGGAAACTTCATTGCAACTATTGGCAACATTTATATCATTTCTTGTAAGCAATATAACTAGATCACGACCACAGATGTATAAACTATTGAAACATCTAAATAACGAAACTCAATTGAAATTCATCGGAGAACATTTTTTGACAACTCACCTCATAAATTTCATGTTTTTCATGATACTGCACAGTTTCAAATGTAATCATGTCCATCGTCAGCCATAACTCCGACTGATGAAATTCTTCAGCAGTTAACTCTTCTTTTGCCATCTTCAGTGCTGCCATCTATGATTGAATTTATGAACTTTGAAATACAATTTTATTCATTAGGAATATCAAAATTCATTGATCTATATTTATTTTTCTGAATGTATATCTTCTTCCAAACTGTCAATTCTAAAAGTTTATCCACTTGAAAACCTTTGGAATTGACAGTTTGGGAGAAAATATACATTCAGAAAAATAAATATACATCAATGAATTAAGGTAGAATTTTTTATCACTCGCCTCATATTGTTCTTCTTATTTGACTATAAACTAGTTTTGGAACATAGTTTCTGTTCCATCCTCAATATCGTCACGACTTCTGTCGTTTTGAAGAGCCGTCCTTCGCTCCTTCCATTGGCTGACTGAAAAACCTCGAAACCAGGTCATTCTCACTGGGAATTTCAAAGTTCATCAATTTCTTCTTTTCGCTCTTTTGAATGTAGATCTTTTCCCAAACAGGAAGTTCTTTTGATTTTTCTGTTTGTTTTAATAATTTAGCTTCTTTCTCGATAAGATGTTTTTCAGACCATGCTTGGGCAGCCACTGCAGATTTTTCTACTTCCCCTTTCTTGACATTCCTGAGGTGTTCTTTCACTCTAGTTTTCAAATTTCTATGTGAGAAATTCTACATAGGAAAAACTAAGAGAAATTTGAAAACTAGAGTGAAAGAACATCTGAGGAATGTCAAGAAAGGGGAAGTAGAAAAATCTGCAGTGGCTGCCCAAGCATGGTCTGAAAAACATCTTATCAAGAAAGAAGCTAAATTATTAAAACAAACAGAAAAATCAAAAGAACTTACTGTTTGGGAAAAGATCTACATTCACGAAAACAAGAAATTGATGAACTTTGAAATTCCCGGTGAGAATGGCCTGATTTCGAGGTTTTTCAGTCTGCCAATGGAAGGAGCGAAGGACAGAACAACGGTCGTGGCGATACTGAGGATGGAACAGAAACTACATTCCGAAACTAGTTTATAGTCAAATAAGAACAATATGAGGTGAGTGATAAATTCTGCCTTAATGAATATACCTCATAGTGAGAATTCCTAAAATAAGTAATAGATCAATGAATTTTAATATTCCTAATGAACAAAATTTGATTTTGAAATTCATAAATTCAACCATAGATGGCAGCACTGTAGATGACAGAAGACTTGATGGCCGAAGAATTTCATCAGTTGAATTATGGCTGAAGGTGGATGTGATTATATTTGAAATTGTGCAGTATCGTGAAAAACATGAAATTTATGAGGTGTGTTGTCAAAAAATGTTCTCTGATGAATTTTAATGATGTACCTCATAATGTTAATATTATTTGTTTTTAAACATCTTAATGATGGACAAATTATATTTGAAAAGAAAAATATAATACCTCATAAAGTTTACTTCCCAACATTAATTTAATATAGTGAAACTCAATCTTATCCCACCCTTTTTTATTTAACAATTTTCAATGCTGGATAGAATTTTTCTTTCTGTTCAAGGCTGTTTGAGCATTAATTTTTCTTCCATAAATAAAAATTCATTCCACTTATTAATTGTTCTAGTACTTTGAAGAATTATGCCATAAAAATGCCTTTTCATATTAAATATTCTAAAAAAATTTCATCCAGAATCCGTATCATTATTGGAAGAATTGCTTCACGTTCTGAAGAAAACAAAAAGTAACATACCACCAGGAGAAGATGGGTTAAATGCTGAACTTTTTAAATATTCTTCCAACTCATCCAACTGCATTTCCTTCAATTCTTAAATAGGATTTGGCAATGTGAATGTTGGAATTATTGAATCCATCCATCCATAGTAATTCTGCCCGAGGGCAGGTCTTTCACTGCAATCATAGCATTTTGATGCCATGCTTTGCAGCTTTACTAGGGAATTATAGGTGTGGTAGCTTCCCGTTGCTTTCCACACCGGTGAAGGAAAATGATGATGATGGCCATATGATTTCGGGGACCGTTTTGGCCTTAAATTTTTCCTGACATTTGTCTTACAGGTGAGGGAAAATCCCGATAAAAACCTCACCCAGAAAAACCGTCCCGACTGGGGATCGAACCCGGGCCCGCTGTGTGACAAGGCAGCATGCTACCTCGAGACCACAGCGGTGGACAATTATTGAATAGTTGCAGCCATCTTCAAGAAAAGAGACAGGAATACTGTGGAAACTATAGAGGAATCAGTCTATTAGATTCAAGTTACAAAATTTACTCTAGTATTATAAAAATGAAAATAATCTGGGTGAGGAACAAAGTGGCTTCAGGAAAGGGAAATCTTGCTGTGATGAAAATATTTATTAAGAAACATTGTGAATTTAATACATCAAAATTCTATGTCCTTGCCATATAGTATTTTTAAATGCATAAATTGTAAATCTTACTAGATATTTTAGCATATTATGGATTCTTACAACAAATAATTTCTTCATAAAAATTTGATTTCAATAAAAAATTGCAAATAAATTAGAAGACTGGAAACCAATTGACACAGGGATGAGATAAGGTTGTGGACTTTCTCCCCTTATCTTATTATTTACATGAACTTACGGAATGAATTCCAAGTACCAAGATGTCAGCATCTGAATTTGAATGTAGACATAATGATCTTTGGAGATGACTTAAGTATTCCATGAAAATATCTTCTGGAGAATCTTAGAATTATCCGTTTTTGGGAAGGGATCCAATACCAGCAAAATCTAATTAAATAATAAAATTCTGGATAGGTTAATGGTTTTAAATATCTTGACAAATTCACATTCTTGGAAGAATCGGGCTCCATATTCAAAATAAAAATACCATAGTACCCCTCTTTTACACTTTTCAAGGGACCATAGGGAATTGATGTAAAATAGGGGAAAGTGTAAATTGAGGGAAATGAAGATGAGCTCAAAGATGTTGACCCCCATACTCTGCATCCATTCCAGAACATGAAAAAAAAAAACAGATGGGAATAATATACTACAGTGTTACACTTTTTTTTTTACACTTTTCAAGGGACCAGAGGGAAATTGGGGGATTCCACTGAATCCCGGCCTGCTAAAATTTTTTTGCGTCAATCATACACCTTTGTCTTCGAAGAGGGTTGCTTCCCCGAACTGCGCATGGAACCTTCTCAAAATTTCAGAAGGTTTAGTGCCTTCTTTCGCCAAAAACTTAATAATAATGCATTGTGCAACAGACGTGTGTACCTCTTGCTCGCTCATGGCGTACTGAAGCAAGCGGCCGCTCTTCGGAGTGCGACACATCAAGATCCTTACTCCAGACACCCCCACCAACTCCTCCTCCAAACCGCAACCTTTGCAGTTCGCTACCAGAGCTTCCAGATACAAATTCCGGTTTATATTTGATCCACCCTCATATATTGAGATATGTTAATCATTTGTAATAAGGTAACAATGTCCGGAAATGTTTTCACACTATGGCTAGTTAATTATGTCTCAACATTAGTGTTTAGTTCCAAGGATTTGGAGACTTATTACTTGACAACACCTCACATGTACAGAAACTGTGATACGTGGCTTTGCAACGGAATGTAGCTCACTTCGATGCCAATGCGACGAGACATTTGGATACCACGTATTCAGGTCGATGGATTGGCAGAGGTGGACCAGTCCCATGGCCACCGAAATCACCTGATCTTAACTCTCTTGACTACTTTTGTGGGGCGACATGAAACATTCTGTTTATCAAACTCCAGTAGAGACACGCATGGATCTTATAGCCTGAATCCATGCTGCTACAGAAATAATTCAAACGAGGCCAGGCGTATTTGAAACGCACCGCCGATGAATTATATTTTGAAAACTTTGTGACTATGAGAGTAATGTCAAGTATTGAATTTGAAATCCAACTACAGAACTCTTGAGGAGTTAGTTACTCAATAGTGTGAAAACGCATCATTTCCGGACATTGGTACCTTATTAAAAATGATCAACGTATCTCAATATACCACCTCATCTCCGTTGTCGGTGTTTTTTGCAACACCCTGTGTGTGTGTGTATATATATATATTAGGCCTACACATCTTGTATATAGGTTGTTTGGAAAGGGCATTTCTGTACATTTTCAATTTTTATCGCATGCAATAAAATATTGAATATTAGGTTACATAAATGTTAACACCTGCACTCACTCCATTCCACGTGTTTCCCTCCCACCACGTCAAACAGCAGCCAGGATAACTTTCCTACTAGGGATGTTGCCAAACTTCCTCTAAACAGTGTCGTGGATGTTCAATACTGAATAATGTAAGGCTAATTACACTGGTCAACATGATTTTTGTCTCATGAATACCGATAGTTGTACTTAATGCAGTTTTTTTTATCGTGTTTTCAAATATGTATTTGGAATTTCTCCATCACCCACAGTTTTTTTTTTTTTTTCAATTTCAATTAATGAATTTAAATAATGTCTCTCGGAAACGTTGCGTGATGGAGAACAACAGATATATTTGAATTCAGAAGAAAATATACTATCAGAAACATATTTTTCTTTCTGAGACAAAAAAAGTTTATTTTTTGTTGCTCAGTGATTTATTGTTGGACCATCAAGAGGGATGCTCCACAGGCAAAATATAGCAGGAAATCGTCGTTTTTTACTTTCTAGGTGAGTCCGAATGAGTGTAGTTACGAATGTAGAAAATATTAAAGTGTTTGAAAATATAAATGCCTGTCTCTCGGAAACCTTACGTGATGGAGAAAAACCGATATCATATTTGAATTCAGGAGAAAAAATACTATCAGAATCACATTTTTCTTTATCTTCTTCTATTTTGGCTTTCCACCACTTATAGGTTTGCCGTCTTCAGTTTCCATTTATCTCTTTCATTCCAATCTCCCCCTTCCAAATTCCTATCATCAATTATAGTTCTGACGTAGGTTTTCCATTTCCATCTTGGTCTGCCACGTTTATTTCTTCCAGGGGGTGACCATTGGTATATATTTTTGGTTGGTACGGCCTCGAGAAGGGTACATATGCCGACTATGTATACCTTAATAATAATAAATCTCGGGTAATGCCACTGCGAATTTTTTAGCAGCCCTGCCAGCAAGTCCTAATCCTACGTTCTCGTCGTGCTGCCTGACTGCAGTCGTGATAGACTGTAGCTAACAGGATGGGACGAAAGGCGAGTTCTCAACGCCTTAAAACTGAGACCTGTCGGCTAAGGGAGCAAACCCTAAAAAAAAAAAAAAAAAAACAGGTCCTCCGTGTCTGGGGGTTAGGCGTCAGGCCGGCAACCTGGTCCTGGAAAGAAGTATATTGCTACGTACTTCAGTAAAATATGTCAGCTGGACATATTTTTCTTTCTGAGACAAAAAAGTTTATTTTTTGTTGCTTAGTGTTATTACTTCATATTTAAGTAGGTCTAATGACGCTGATTGACTTTTATTATTTGCTTAGTAATATTCCTTTCTTTCACCACTCCATGCTACAGTGTTCATGTTGAGTTGACAACACTGGACTGTAAGTGCAAATAACCTGTCCCCCAAGAAGCTGAAAATTGTGAAGAGTGGGAGCGGCGAAAGAAAGGAGAGAGACAGGAATACAGGGAGGGGAATGATTTACCGAGGCAGAAAAGGGATTAGTGTTTAGTTCGTATATCTTACGGGGACACAGATCCGTTGGTCAGACCATACGTTCAGCTTAGTACAGTATGAGATTGTAATAAATTTTATATTGGCAGGACAAGCAGAAATTTCAATACAAGATATAAAGAACACCTAAAAGATTTCATACACGCGGGTGATAAATCAAGCTATGCTAAACATCTCATTAACGCAGGTCATCGAATGAACACAATTGAAAATACTCTCACGATAATCCACCGAAAAAACATTCCAGCTAGGATAAATATATTTGAAGACCTCGATATTATAAAGGAAACAAACAACACCTCCCTTCTCAATGAGAACGCACCCCAGTCAAACCCATTATACTAGATCGTCAAAAACAAGTCAGTCGCTGCTACAAGCTGTTAGAGTATACATCACCGTACACAACAACAACAAGTAGCGGAAACTCAACCTGCAGAAGATGGAAGATAACTTCCGAAAGCGCTCCAGTTAATGTTATATACAATATTTTACAAAGTTGAGGACGACGGCACCCACCAACATGTACAATTTAATTTTTAACTTTCATCATAGTACAGTATGGGCGAATACCTGTAGCACAACATCAGGTACAAACGTCTCAGGGCGGATCACAAACTATACTATATTCTCTCTGGTTTAACTTTACGAGAAATTTATAGAATGAGACAACTGTACTCGCCTCTCTCACTCGCACCAGTGTTGTCGGTAGTTCTTCACCAGATGTTAATAGGGGAAAGAGGGAAGAGGAAAACTGACAACAGGGTGGGTTCTTTCTTTTGTATCTCGACTAAAGCCGTCAACGATCTACCCTTGTATATCTCTCTCTCTCTCTTCTCTCTGCCAAGTTATGCCAGCTGTACAATAAATGACATGTAAGCAAACCTGTAGTGGCATGGGACATCAAGTGATCGGTGAATGACGTAGGCCTACGCAATACCTTAGTCTATGTCGTCGAAATTGTGAGAGAGTTGAACGTATGTTGTGGTATTTTACATCTAGCGGGAAAACGGTACGTTTGGACGTTAGTTCCTATGCTAAACGTAACCGTCTTGGACCCACTACACGTCATCAAAGCCTGTAATGAGAATTTAATTACACCCTGTATAAGACGAGCATATTTGTTTCATTATATTCGTGACTGAAGTCGGTATCCCAGGCCTGACACACTTAAGCTTCCCTGTATCTTGTTTTTTGTTGCACTCAGTAAATATCCAAGGAACTATATTATTATTGTTATCAATTATGAACACTAATGCAATTGCATATTTATTTAAGGAGATAATTTTCTATACACAAGTGTTATGAATTATGTTTTCTACCAATAAATGTCCATGATCTTGAATGAGCAATACATTATTATACACATACATTGTAAGTCATTGTTTCGTGACAAAACATAAATTCGATGTTCTTTTATTTGTTGGTAACCAGAACAAAAAAGCAAGTTTATTTCAACAAACTTTATATTTTATTTTATGTAAACACAACATATTTGACACAATGAGGGTGGAGTGGGGTGGGGAATGTTGAATTACATTAATAATCGTATGCCATGTCGGCTTCCCGGGTTCGTTTCTTGTTACTCAGGTACCAGTCGTAAAGAATATCCGTCTTCAAGCCCTGGAACAAAAAATATATTATTGTGTTAAAGAAAATATTGTAGTGCATTTTTAAATACATACTAGGGCAACAACGATAAGTGATGGCAAAATTGCTATAAAAATACAAAAAATGATTTAGGTATCTTTTGACATGAGTAGGTTGCAGTGGAATAGCTTCTGATACCGAGGGTCGCGGGTTCAAACCCGGCCGGGGTCTATGGATTTTTTAGGATGGAAAAATCCAAGGAGCAAGTCCTCCGGGAGAGACTTTAGGCCTGGGTCCCGAGTCTGAAGGTTTTCAAGCTCGGAAAATATCCTTAAGCCTGAATAAAAAGGCCTCTAAGCAAAATTTACCGAGTTTTCCCATCCTAGTATTGTCTTGGTTTTCTAGATGTCACTATGGGACGGAACGCTGACCACGGCCCACTCAATGACATCTAACCGAAAACAAGTGTAACTAAGTTAGTATGGTTCAGTTCCTCCCCTATAAGGGAGACGCCTAAGTCTCGTTGAGAGAAACTAAGGGTTACAAGAAGAAGAAGACTTTTAACATTACGAACTTCATTTAGGGTCGTATCTATGAACGCATTAGATCTAAAAGTCGTTCTCTGCTGAGAAAGTTGCATCCGAAGACTTTTTGCGTACTCAAAAATCTGTTCATGCGATAATAATTGTCGAAATTTCTAAGCTACCTGGCGAGGTGACTTTGCAGAGAACGAATCGATGGGAACCGATGATAACCGATGTACCTTGAAACCTTGCTGCTTTATCCAAGATGTCGGACCTTGAAGACTTCGATCATGTTTTCCGTATACGCGGAGAAGAGGAATTTGATAGAGTCTACCAAAGAATTCAACTGGAAGAACAGGAGAATCGGCATAATATCGCGCGATGCAGACGTCGTCGTATACGGTATTATTTGCGGGATGCAAGCGTAAATGCGTTCCTCCAGCAGACGAAAATAACGGAAGTGGTTTTATCGCTGAGAATTCTGGGTAATTTCTTGCCAATATTACGAAAAAAACTACTTTCATGCATGGCCAGTCAGCGACTCACTAATTCGAACTTTGCACGTTCTCACCGAAAACTCAACTCACCAGAGACTAATGTATTTGTATGCGGCCCTTAAAGTCTCTTGTTAGTCAATTATACGTTGCCCCAAATCCTTGCAAGATGTCTCACTATACTGCAGCCACTGATTCTCCGGCCTCGACATTTTCACGACAGTGTTGCTAATACTGATATTCAGTGGGGAGTGGCCGCTTTATGTATGCGGTTAGCAGATATACAGCTGACAACATCTCAGCAATTTCAAAACCTTACTGACGCGCTAAGCTGCGTCAAGAGCGGTAGTGATTGGTTGTGGCAAAAGTTCACTCCCACTACAACTATTTCCTTATTGGCAGTAGAGGGCGAGTTCTCCCTTTACCCCTCGTATAACCTAAACGTCAGAGCCGGATAATCGGCGGCTCGGGTATACGTCTTCTGCGCCATTTCTGGATATCTCTCTCATCTGGCCGGTCTAGAGCTTTCAAATGACACAAAGAAGTTCTTTGATCTCTCAGATTAAGTTATAGCGACAAGAGCTCATGTCTGGTGGATTTTCGGGTACTTTCCAATTCCATCTTCCAAACAGTCTACTGAACATCTTTTTAGGGCGGTTTTACTTACTACATGTTAGAAACAGTGAATTTATTCACAAAATATTGGTATTTCAAGACTTTCAATATTACAGATTTATACAACAAAACTGCTCAGCAACATACTGCAAGATTACAATGGTCATCACTAGAGCTAGGAATTTTAGGTGCTGCACCTTAATTTTTTTTGTTACTACAATGCTCAAATTAGTTTTTTTTTGCAAAGAAAACATTAAATAAATGACCCTAACTGTGATTTAGTTGCACCTTTTTGCACATGTTTCAATGCTAGCACTTTTTTGCACCTTTTTTTCAGTGCTAGCACATTTTACACTTTTTCAAACCTTTTTTGTCTCCTTTACAGCATTTTATTCCCAAAATAATTATATTATATATATATATATATATATATATATATATATATATATATATTACATTTCTTCAAATACGTTTTAAAGGGTTGGTAATGATGTGTGGTATCAGTCCACATCACATTACTTCCAGTTCATCATCCTGCTGATGATGGAAATTAACTTATGAAAGACATCCAACTAATATTTTAAATACATAATTTTAACAAAGTTGAGGACGACGGCACTTGCCAATAGGCACATTTTAATTTTAATTTTTATCTTAAAACACTGAGTTGTTAAAAAAATATATACTTTAACAATTTTCTGGACTTGTGATTTCAGTAACATAATGTTCTGGGACTTTTCTTACGCAAACTTTTTAATACATGAGAACATGGGTGAATTTTGTGTCGTTAGTTATTTAATGTAATTGGTTTTGGTACTCTTTAATGATTATTTACATGGGGAATTTGCACCTTTTTATTTAAAGAAATGCACCTTCTTTGCACCTTTTTCTGCTAAATTAAAGTACCTTTTTCACCAAAATTTTGCACCTAAAATTCCTAGCTCTAGTCATCTCTAGGATCTCTGATTTAAAACAGTGCAGTGTTGTCATTACTTATCGAATATCCTTTTATGTAGTATCGTAAGTAATGTCCGGTTTTAATATAGCCTAATATGTGTATGGTGGGATTTTGAAGGTGTGATTCACTGAGAATTTCTTCCAAATGGGCGTGCAGTCGATGCGAATATTTATTCTTAACAACTGGAACGAGTTCATGAAATTTTAAGGATTGCGGGTTCAAACCCGACCGGAACCCTATAGTTCAGTTTTGGCTTCTTTAGCAGCTTTTGAGGGGTCTATGATGTTTGGTGCGGTAAGAGGGGAAGGCGAATTGCAGCAACTACCCTCAGTTTAGAAAACATAATAGTTACTACACGTTGAGTTTTCTTATCAACTAGTTTTTGTTGTCTAGTAAGTTTAGAGTGTTCATTATAGGATAGCGCCATTTTTATAACAATTTATTATTATTATGAAAATGTTTTTTGTTTGGCTACTAGTTCCGTCCCCCACTCGATAATGTTCCCTCCTGCCACGCATCAAGACGTATCAGAACTGGACTGCGCCTTACGAACAATCGTGACAAAAATTCAGGAATTGGGAAGATTCGAACTGATACCACATCCAGCATTTATTCCTAATTTTGCGCCTTCAAATTACCATGCTTCGATCCATGATTCATTCCCCCCCCCCATTTTTAAAGTGAAATTTCGAAATCATTAAAGCTGTAGAAATGTACCTTGACGAAATATTCGCGGGATAATAAAACTAGCTGAAAGATGGCTCAAGGCTCTAGAATGTGATTTTATCAATTTGAAAGCATAGTTTAATTTCTTGATAAATAAAATTCTGTTTAAAAGAGTCATTACTTATGAAACTATCTAGTCTAAGTATCCAAAAAAAAAAAAAAAGCTCAATATATTTTCACTCCTCTTCCAGAAAATTTAGCCTACAATAATTTAATTTTTAAATTCTTTAACTCTTTCCTTTCCTGTGCAGGGATTAGGGCGCTCCCTAATGGGAACTATTGGCCAAGTTAATTTAGTTACGCTTATTTAGCCATAGATGTCAGCGATTGATAGTGGGTCGGTCCAGCGCCACGATGAGCCATCTAGTGGGTAACTAAGGTATTACTGGATGGGAAACGGTAGGTAAATATTTTGCACAGAGGCCTTTACATTCAAGCTTGTGATTCTTTTACGAGCCTAAAAATATTCAGGCTCGGGATCCACGGCTTAAAGTCCCTCTCAGATGACATTCCTTGGATTTTTCCATTTTAAAATTTCATCAACCACGGCGGGGTTTGAACCCACGTCCTTCGGAACTAAAGGCACTGCAGCCGACGGATTTAGACTAGCCATCAACATTTTTTATTATATTCTTATTATAGAGTTCTTTGTTGGGAAGCTTCCTCCATTCAATAAGATATCTTGTTTCAGATTTTTGTAAATTTTAATATTTATATTCAAAAGCCGCATATCATTGTACTATTTATTATTGTACCCTCAGGGGTCCTCATCTAGGGGATATGTGGATGGCGACCACAAGGTGCCCAAGCTGAGCAAAACATTTGTTCCACTTACTTGTGTTTTGCACTCTTTTAACGTTACTATCTAACCTCTCTTGGTTAACTCTTGTTTTTTTCGACCCCGACGCTATTAGGGCATCCGATGGCTAGGGAGTCTTTCCTTTCTTCCATTTCTTCTTTCCTTTATTTTCTTTTCTTCTCCAGAAAAGCCTGACCAGAGGCTATAAGATGGCAGCCCCATCACTGGTCTTGCCTTCCTTTGGCCGGCAACCAATCGAAGGGACTATTATTATGCTTTCAAGTCTTATACGAGAATTTCCCGGAAGGATCAAACTAATGACGACCAAAGTCACTGGGCCGTCCTATGAAACGCTGGAGGGAAAATTTTCTATAGGATCGTAACAGGCCTTGGCCTAATACTTGGAAGGAAGAAGAAGAAGATTTATTATTGTATTTAAAATTTTTATTTTGTTTCAGAACTCTTATTCTGATCTCATAAAACGCCTATATACAAATATGATATTACCAACAGCAGTAAATTGTCTTTAATTAATCTAAACAGAACTTTATAATCCGATTGGATTTCAATTAACGACTTTAATAAACAGAATCCTGTTATCTCTGAGCAAAATTCTTCTCTTAAACAAGAGTTTAATAATATCGTCATTTAATTCGTATCGTAGAGAGGAATTCCGGATAAGGTAACTCCCTTTCAAGTAATTATTTCGAATTACTTACTTACTTACTTACTTACTCACTGGCACTATCGAACCCGAAGGTTCATGGCCGCGCGGACATAAGCTCTCCATACATCCCTATCCTGAGCTAATGCTTTCCAATCATTACCCTGTATAATCTAACTTCCCTCAAATCCATCCTTAATGTTGTTCTCCCACCTCATTCTTGGCCTACCAACTGGGCGTTTTCCCTCTGGCTTTCCTACAAGAAGCTTCCATGCACGTCTTTCATTCCCCATACGCGCAACATGTCCTGCCCATCGCAGTCTACGAGACTTAACTGTTCTTATTTTATCTGGCTTCCTATAAAGACCATGTAGTTCATTGTTATGTAGTCTTCTCCATTCACCTGTCTGTTCATCTCTCTTTGGTCCAAAAAATTTCCTAAGAACTTTATTCTCAAATACTCGTAATCTCCTTTCCTCCCTTAAAGTAAGAGTCCATGTTTCGCACCCATATAATATAACTGGTAAAATAATAGTTTTATATATTTTCAGCTTAACGTTTTTTGAAAGGAGTTGGGACATCAAAAGTCTCTGCAATGCATAATAGCAAGCATTTCCAGAATTGAGCCTATGTTTAATTTCTTTGTGCATCTCATTCCTATTTGTGATTATTGTTCCTAGGTATTTGAATTCAGCCACTTCCTCAAAATTTCCCTCATTTGTCATTAGCTGTCCATTTCCATTATATACTGAATTTCTACGTGTGACCATATATTTAGTTTTACTGATATTTACTTCCAGTCCCAATTTCTTAGTGTTACTCAATAGTGTGTGCGTGTTGGCCTTTAGTATCTCCTCGCTATCGGCCAGTAGTACTACATCATCAGCATAAACTAACAGCTTATTAATACCATTGAGTTGTAAGCCTTCCTCATTCTCTAAAGATTTAATGGCATGCTCTAGTACAAAATTAAATAGTAGAGGAGATAGTGCATCTCCCTGCTTCAACCCATTCTGGATTTCAAAAGTGTCTGAAAACTGTTTGCCTACACGCACCCTACTCTTTGAGCCATTTAGACACATTCGTATAAGTCTAACCAACTTTTTAGGAATTCCGAACTCCAGCAGGATACTATATAACTTATCCCTCTTAATTGAATCATATGCTTTTTTGAAGTCTACATATAGTTGATGTACAGTACCATTATATTCCATTTCTTCTCTAAAATCTGTCTTATACTGAAAATCTGATCTGTTGTAGACCTGTTTCTTCTAAATGCACATTGATGATCTCCTAGAATGTCATCAATATAGGGAGTAGGTCTGCTTACTAATATATTTGTTAGAATTTTGTACGAAGTAATTATTTCGAATTATTAAATTAAATTATACAGAATGGAAAATATACCTATGTCATGCCATAACTTCAAGAAGATGAATCCTTGAGACAAATACAGCGTGTCCATAAATATAGTATCATACTTTAAACTACTACTACGTCGCTTTGGATAATCGTATCTAAATGAAATTCGTGACAATGAAAAGAAAAACTCAAAAAAATTTGTTCATATTAACAATGTCAATAATAGAGAATGTTGTACAACAATATAGAAACTAAACTAAATTGGTATGATATTAGATCCCACAATTCGTTTTGAGACTCATAGTGGCCAACCTGAGGAAGTTGACTCTGAAAAGAAAGCCATATATGAGCCAACAATTGACTATTACAAAGATAAATACCAACTAGATAGTATAGCCTAACTGTCACAGGATTGATGATCGGGGAAAGAGGTACTATACCAGGATTCTTAGCCAAATTTTGGAATTCCTTAGATTTGGACAGGGTGTATCTTTCTAGAATTGCCATCGCTGCCATTAAAGGATCAATTTCAATTTTAAGAAACCATATTTACAAAATTACTTTATAGTATGTATACTTCAATTAGGCCTACAAGTTGAATTTTTTAAAATATATTTACAAAATGTTTTTCATCAATCACAAAAACTAATTGTCTGTATCACTTTGTCCTTGAGGCAATCCTCTAATGAGGAAAGTTTTATATAATAAAAAATAATCATGTTTTTGGTGGCCTATATGGGTTCATTGTTGGATATTTAGCAGACAGCGATGTGTGCAGCGTCACTCGTGGGGGCCACATTTAATGTCTATGGAGTATAGGAAAAACGTTTTCAGTTTCTCTTTTGATTGTCCGACTCCTAATGGTCGGATTTGGCTGATTATTGAAGAATGTCTTTCTCGTTTTATTCTAATGGCATGTGTCGGGTTTCGTTGCGAAAACTAAAAAATGCTGCAACTAGAGCAATTTTTAAAAAAAATATTCTTCAGATAAACGTCCTATTCTAATGGCGGCCGATTTTTGCTGGTTAACGAACTCATCCTTAGGTCTACTATTCTTGATTGATTTTTTATATGTCAAGTTTGGTTCAGAAAAAATTGTGGAGGGCTACGGACCTATAGTAGGATAGGTGAAGATTTTTAATATTTAAAAAAAATATTCTCACGAGGTTCCAATAGGTTCATTCTTTCAGAATTCGGTAAAAAGCGTTACACTTATGAACTCTAGGGCCGCGAGTTGAAAGTTTACCTGTCACAAATTATCTTCAATCTATAACGTTTTCATTTGCCACAGACTCTTCCAGTCATTGTACACTGTAAAGTGGACTCGCGGTATTTTAGTTTCCAGGCGACATCAAAGGCAACTGTTTCTCTCTGGTTTAAAAAATACATTGTTACTGCCAGGCAGAGTCGGAAAGGTTGTTAGAGGCTTCTAAGACGCCACTCCAATCACGAAAAACTGAAAACAGTTCTCTGCCAATAATGTCTTCGAATTATAATTGACGTATAAAATGTTTCCATGTCAACTCCACATGAATATAATTATCTTAACAGCGTTGTAACTATTGTCTTTTGCAGCATTATTATAATATAGTATGTTAGTGTCAGTGAATAAAACGTGGCAACGCCGCTTGATATGCTAAATATTTCTCCGTGCAAAATATACGTATCTAACCACAAAGCAAAGCGCCTGTAAACTAAAATACTGAGTCCACTGTATCACAAACTGACTCACTCCCAACTAACTAACTAACTGGCACTATCAAACCCGTAGGTTCATGGCCGCGCGGACATAAGCTCTCCATACATCCCTATCCTGAGCTAATGTTTTCCAATCATTCTCTGTATAATCTACTTCCCTCAAATCATAGTTAATGTTATTCTCCCACCTCATTCTTGGTCTACCAACTGGACGTTTTCCCTCTGGTCTTCCTACAAGAAGCTTCCATGCACGTCTTTCATTCCCCATTCGTGCCATATGTCCTACCCATCGCAGTCTACGAGACTTAACTGTTCTTATTATATCTGTCTTCCTATAAAGACAATGTAGTTCATTGTTCGATAGTCTTCTCCATTCACCTGTCTGTTCATCTTTCTTGGGTCCAAAAATTTTCCTAAGAACTTTAATCTCCTTTCCTCCCTTAAAGTAAGAGTCCATGTTTCACATCCATATAATATAACTGGTAGAATAATTGTTTAATATATTTTCATTTTTACATTTGTTGAAAGGAGTTGGGAAGTCAATAGTCTCTGTAACGTATAATAGTAAGCATTTCCAGAATTGAGCCTATGTTTAATTTCTTTGTGCATCTCATTCCTATTTGTGATTATTGCTCCTAGGTATTGAATTCAGATACTTCCTCAAAATTTCCTTCATTTTCATTAGCTGTCCATTTCCATTATATAATATATTTCTACTAGTGACCATATATTTAGTTTTATTGATATTTACTTCCAGTCCCAATTTCTTAGTATTACTCAGTAGTGTGTGCGTGTTGGCCTTTAGTATCTCCTCGCTATCGCCCAATAGTACTCACTTCCAACACTGGCAACAATTCATATACGCCGTGTAACGAAATTTCTCGGGTCCCAATCGATAATTTTCTTATATATGCCTAGACGCTTCTGAAATCGAACCTTCCTGACGTGGAAGGTAGAGACTAGAATTTTTTTTTCGGAGTGGAAGTTTAGACGTATCGATCGTTCTGGTCGAGTCTTTCGACTAGCGAGTCATTGATTCACGAATCTATTTCTACCAATGCGAGACCATCAACCTCATCTGCGAAATTCAAACGCTGCTATTACAATATGTATAAGATAATTAAATTACTCTGACCTGCTGTTCTGCAGCGTTGTTCCACGTTGATCTCGCAGGATATCCTCTGGCTTGTTGAGACCTTGTTTCACCTTGTTGTGGGACTGCTAGAGGCTGAGGCGTCACATATAGACCTAGCACATCCTCCAGTCCTTCCATTTTCCTATAAAATTTAGCATGAAGTGGAGACAATAATTAAAAAAAGAATCACATTAACTTAATTTAAGATTGGTAATAAAAGATTCCGGGCTATGTGGCCGTGGTCTATAACTGGCGTTTCTTCCAGACGTTTTTCCCTCAACTGCGGAGGGCATCTTCAGTGGCGAGCGCTTCCAGCTGTTGCTTCCCTGTCGTAGACTCGACTCGCACTCGCAGTCGAGTCTACGACAGGGAAGCAACAGCTGGAAGCGCTCGCCACTGAAGATGCCCTCCGCAGTTGAGGGAAAAACGTCTGGAAGAAACGCCAGTTATAGACCACGGCCACATAGCCCGGAATCTTTTATTACCATGATTACCGGGCGTGAAAGCCTGCATTCCACTATTAATTTAAGATTTTTTTGGCGTGAAGTAGTTAATTTGAAAAAAATAGTTTACCCAATATCATTAAATTATTTATTATAATTTCAAGGTTTGACACATGTCTATTATCCCTTTACATTTAATAAAAACCCGTAAACCCATGTCCGCACGAACATAAACTCTCCATACATCTATATCCTGAGCTAATATTCTCCAATCATCTCCTGTATAATCTACTTCCCTCAAATCTAGGTTAATGTTATTTTCCTACCTCATTCTTGGCCTACTAACTGGGTGTTTCCTCCGTGGTTTTCTTAAAAAAGCGTTTTCATGCACATCTTTCATTCCCCATTCGTGCCACATGTCCTGCCAATTGTAGTCTACGAGATTTAACTGTTCTTGTTATATTATCATCATCACTCCAGGGATTAGGGAATTGCCCGTTCCGACTTCATAATGCATCAGCCCAACGTCTTCTAGGTCTTCCAACATCACGTCTTCCTCTTGCTTGATAATTTCTTGCTAACAATGGATATCTCTTTACTCATTCCATCCATATGATCAATCCGTTTCTGTCTGTAATTCGTGACCTTATCCAATAATGGCTGTACTTTCAATTCTTCTCTTATATCCTCATTTCTTATTCTATCAAGTCTTGTACATCCTTTAACTTGTCTTAGGAACCTCATCTCCGCCGTCTGTATTCTATCCTTCTGTTTTTCATTATTATTATTATTATTATTATTATTATTATTATTATTATTATTATTATTATTATTATTATTATTATTATTATTATAGTGTGATTGCGTTTATCATGGCTGTAGAACGTTTCATTGTTTTCTCTTAAATGTTATGTCGACCCTCCATAATGTTTTTTACCTTGTGGTGGAGTGACTTGCGTGCTTGAACGATCCCGAGAGCTACACTGGAGGTAGCACTGTTGCCAATAGGTTTATTCATGCCGGAGAGGTCGCAGGCGATAAGTTAGACGAAAAAAATCTTGGTCGAAAGAGTGACGAACTTTCACCGTAAAAACACAACCGTCAGTAAACGCGGACATTGGTTCCACTGAGGTAACGTGGTTGAGTGGTAGACAAGGCCCCAAGGCCTTAACTCTGCCAAGCAAAATACAGCTATTATTGTTATTGTTATTAAATTTTCCGGAGGGAAATATTCCCTCATTTGGTTCATCGGGCGGGGACTACTTCAGGAAATCCATGACAAAGGCTCAAACACATGGATATGTTTCTAGAAATATGGAAAATTAAGGCATTGTTTTGTAGTGGGGCACTAGACACATTAACGCAGATATAATAAGAAATTGTAAAATATCAATAAATAAGTCAAAAGTAATGACATTTATTGGTAAATATGGAATTAGATCAAAAATTGTACTGGATAACAAAAATAATAGAACAAGTATCACATTTCCAATATTTAGGATGTGATATAACTTATAGAGAAAATAAAGATATAGAAAATAAAGTAAATCAATTTCAGGCTATTTGTGGAACCATAAAAAGAATCTTAGGTCGGAAAACAAGGAAATATACGAAACTTAATTATATAAAACAATGGCTGTTCCTTTGTTGTTGTATGGAAGTGAAAATTGGATAATGAAATCAAGGGATAAAAGCAGGATACAGACTGCGGAAATGCTGTTTTTACGTAATGTGAAAGGATGCACAAGAGCGGATAGAATAAGGAATGAAACTATACGAGAAGAATTAAATATATATAAAATTGAAGATAAAAATCAGCGAAAATAATAAGAAACGGACAGAACACTTAATGAGAATGAACAACGAAAGAAATACCAAAAAGAATCTTCCTGTATAATCCCAAAGCAAACAAGAGATGTTGGCCGACCACGTAGAAGATGGACTCCACTTTTAACTTCGCCGGAACAGGCTGCATAGCCTAAACCTTGTAGTAGAAGAAGAAGATAATAAGAATAGTTAAGTCTCAGACTGCGATGGGCAAGACATATGACACGAACGGAGAATGAAAGAGAGAGACATGGAAGCTTCTTGTAGGAAAGTGAGGGAAAACGCCCAGATAGTAGACCAATAATGAGGCGGAGAATAAAATTAACCGTGATTTGAGAGAAGTAGATTATACAGGGGATGATTAGAAAAAAATAGCTCAGGATAGGGATGTGTTCGGAGGTTATGTCCGCGCGACCATGAACCTATGGGTTCGATTAGTACCAGTGAATTAGTTAGATAGTTATGTTGTTTGGGGGTGTCCCTGGCAATAAGGAGATCATTCATGTTAAGGACCTCCATGTTCTTGTATGGTTAAAAAAAGCATTAATGTCGCCTAGAGTTAAAAATCTTCTCCCGATAGATTGTGTCCCTGTATGACCCGGGAAATATGGGACACGTAAAAGTCCGCACAAATTGAGAGATTAAAAAAGCCAAAGATAATTAACAACATTGTATAAACACAAAAATAAATTTATTTTTCCACCAATTATAGCTACATTTAACTAAGATATTTGCTTTAAATTTCGTGGAAGAATAATAAAGTTGTTATATTGTTAACAATATGGCGTGATGCGCACTGATTATTTTCGAACGTGGGCAAGAGAGTTTGTTAGCGCTTGAACAAAGATTACGTATACTGGAATTGAATTTATGACACAAGGGACAAATAAGGTAAGCAATTTACATTCGTACTTTCTCACAAATTGGAAGTTTCAGATAGAATGGTAGATCCTACGCAACGAATATAAGGTAGCATTTCTAACTTATAGAAACACCACGAACCCTTCATTTGTCTTGGTTACATTATTGGAACACAGATTGTGTGAGACAGATATTGTATGCGCTGAGAAAGAATAATGTCAAATGGATATATTGCAATTTTCTTATAAATCACGAAGAAATGTTACAACATCAAAACTTGTCAAGCTTAAGCAAGCTATTAATTTATATAATATATATATATATATTATATATATATATATATATATATATAAGCGTTACTGCTATAAAGTAAATATTCTCTTTAAAAATTTGCTTAACTGTTATGTTACCCGCGAGATGGCAGTTGGAACAAATTTCCGCTACCTCTGTGTGAATTGAAAATACTACATGTATAAGGAAATTGTATGCTTGTATTGGAATTCTTGGGTAGCTCAGTTGGTTAGAGCGCTAAAGGTACAGAATTTAGAGACTCGAGTTCAAATCCCGACTCAAGCATTCTTTTTTTCTTTTCATACCATCATATCATATCAGATATATATATATATCATCATCATCATAGTACATTTACGAATTTAGGCCATTTGTTGACCTGTTTCGGCCTCAAGAGAAACACCATCCAAAAGTCTTTTGAGTGAACGTCCTGGTAATCTTCTTCCTGCAGGTTGATATCTTAACATTTGTTTGGATATTCTGTGATCTTCCATTCGATGAACATGTTGCATCCATCTTGACTTATATTCAGAAATTTTGTTTTCTAAAAATTCCATGTGTAATTCTTCTAAGATGTCTTCATTTTTTTTGTGATCTAGTAGTGTGTATCCTGCAGTCCTCAGAAGATATCTCATTTCAGCAGATCTAAGTCTCTGTATATCCTTCTGTTTCAACGTCCATACTTCGCTACCATACAAAAGAGTTGGAAGAGCCAGTGTTTTATACACTTTCAGTCTTTATTTATATATATATATATATATATATATATATATATATTGAAGCTACATGCGCTCAACTCATTCCACTCTTCAATTTAAAAGCTTTATTTTAAAAGTATATTTCCCCTCCTCCCTCTCTTTCTTTCGTTTTCCCTTCTCTCCTTTTCGATTACTTCATATAATTTCTTTATTATTTATATATATATATATATATATATATAAAACATGAAAAGAAAAACAGATGCTTGGACGGGGATATGAACCTGGACCTCTGAATTGATACTTCAGTGCACTCCCAGTTACGCTATCCAAGAATGAACGTATAAACATTTATTTTTCTTTATATAACGCCGTAGCGTAGTGTTAAGGCACTGAGCAACAAGCCAGAGGGTAGAGGGTTCAAGTCCCGTTGGGGTCGGGATTTTTAAACTGACCCAAACCCTCTGGCGGCACTATGGCCCCGGGGTCGACTCAGCCTCTAACGGAAATGATTAACAGACGCTTGTTCTGGGGGTAAAGGCGGCCGTCATGCAGGGCTGACAACCCGGCTGACATAAAGTGCCGATTGTCTAGAAAAAGTGGAAGCCTTAACCTCCTACTACCCCAAGGGCCTCCGGGCCTGTTGTGGGATCACTTTACTTTATATATATATATATATATATATATATATATATATATTATATATATATATATATATTATATATATATTCTCTATTACGAGAGGTACCGAGAACTCGATCTCACTGCCCTCTGGTAGCTACTATAACAAGTAAACAAATTAAAGAATATTTTTACTTTATAGCAGTGACCCTTCTTTATTTCGATGTTATAATTACATTTTTGACATTGGGCAATGCAAGCTTAATATGACATGAAAAGAAAAATAGATGCTTAGACGGGGATATATATTTCCATACTCGTGTATATATATATATATATATATATATATATACATACATACAAGTAGCTAAAGGTACAGACTTTAGAGACTCGAGTTCAAATCCCGACTCAAGCATTCTTTTTTCTTTTCATATCATATTTGTCTTCATTGCCAAATGTCAAAAAATATATTTATAATATCTATAGCCTATATACAAGCGTTACTGCTATAAAGTAAATATTCTCTTTAATAATTTGCTTAACTGTTAGGTTAGCCGCTAGATGGTAGTTGAATGATATTTCCGCTACCTCTTGTGTGAATTGAGAATACTACATGTATAAGAAAATTGTATGTTTGTCTTGGAATTCTTGGGTAGCTCAGTTGGTTAGAGCGCTAAAGGTACAGACTTTAGAACTCGAGTTCAAATCCCGACTCTAGCATTCTTTTTTCTTTTCATATCATATATATATGATTTGGACATTTATTTTTCATTTAATATCGAAATTTGTCTTCATTGCTAAATGTAAAAAATGTAATTATCCATCCATAGTAATTCTGCCCGGAGGCAGGTCCTTCACTGCAATCATGGCATTTTCATGATATGCTTGCAGCTTTACTAGGGAATTGTAGGTGTGGTAGCTTCCCGTTGCTTTCCACACCGGTGAAGGATGATGATGATGATGATGATAATGATAGGGATGATGATGATGGCCGTATTATTTCGGGGACCGTTTGGGCCTTAGAGTTTTCCTGACATTTGTCTTACAGGTGAGGAAAAACCCCGAGAAAATCCTCATCCAGAAAAACTGCCTCGACCGGGGATCGAACCCGGGCCCGCTGCGTGACAAGGCAGCACGCTACCTCGAGACCACAGCGGTGAAAATATGTGTGTGTGTGTGTGTGTGTGTATTCCCTAGATAAATACGAAAAATACTTAAGAAAAACACACTAACAAAAATGTCTCCTAGTACCTACCTAATCTTACTTACATACCTAGTGTAACTACCTAAACTGAATAAATTATTTCGTTGTATATTTACATGCTATGAATATAAAACTATTGGTTATAGTTACATCTTTCATTTTAATTTGATGAATATTTACCTATCTGTGTCAAGAATGTATCCGGGTGCATTTAAGGATTGAAATGCTCTCTTTGCAGCAATTCCTCTGCATTTTGGCGCAAACACCATCCTCCTGGAATATAAACAAACATAATCAGATATGTGAAAACAACTTACAGAGAGCTGAATTTATCACTTTGCCGTGCCAACAGTAAATTTCCAGACTGTTTATTGAATTTATATTCGATCCATTTACGCAGTTTAACCTCTCACTTTGTAGGTACTTTTACGTGCCACATGACATCCGGACCTTACAGTGGTACGACCTGTCAGGAGAGGGATTGTAACTATGGATCACATTCACACTTATTTTTTTACTACACAGGGAAATGGAGGTTCTTCCTGAACGAGTGATCAACTGAATGCCAGGCCTCCTCAGATACAACACAACGATAAGAGGAAATACACCGTTCACACACACACACTCACATATGCATACTTACTTACTTACTCACTGGCACTATCGAACCCGTAGGTTCATGGCCGCGCGGACATAAGCTCTCCATACATCCCTATCCTGAGCTAATGTTTTCCAATCATTCCCTGTATAATCTACTTCCCTCAAATCATAGTTAATAATAATAATAATAATAATAATAATAGCTTTATTTTACCTGGCAGAGTTAAGGCCTTAAGGCCTTGTCTACCACTCAACCAGGTTTAAAAAAATACAAAAGAAAAGTCTTAAATCTAAATTACAATATATATATATATATATATATATATATATATATATATAATAAACGATTACAAGTTATGAATACAATACAATTAATATTTATAATGTATTTTGATTTACTCTAAATTTAACGAATTAAATATATAATATGTACAAGATATATAAAAAAACGAGGAAAAGATTAATGACATAGCATAAAATTAAATAAATAGAGAACAATTAATTATTAGACAACAGGTAACTGTATAAGCGTGACTTAAAGGTGCCAAGTGTGCGGCAACCCCTGATATCTTGAGGAAGGAGATTCCAGGAGCGGGCGGAGGCTACTGTGAAGGAAGTAGAATAGGAGGAAGTGCTATGAAGAGGAATTGTTAGCAGACTGCTATCTTGTGACCTAGTGTCAATATTGTGGTAGGAGGATAACTTCTCAAATCTGGACGCCAGGTAAGTAGGAATGTAGGAATTCAGAAGCTTGAAAAGTAGCGAAAGAGAGTGCAATTTACGTCTGTCAGTAAGACGGAGCCAAGAGAGGTTATTAAAGTGTTCGGAAATATGGTCATAACGCCGGATATTGAAAATGAATCGAACGCAAGCATTATGAACACGCTGCAGTCTCTGCGACAAGGCATAGTTTAGATCATTATATATAATGTCACAATAATCGAAGTGTGGTAACACAAGATTCTGCATTGTTCTCCCACCTCATTCTTGGTATACCAACTGGGCATTTTCCCTTCTGGCTTTCCTACAAGAAGTTTCCAGGCACGCCTTTCATTCCCCATACGTGCAATATGTCCTGCCCATTGCAGTCTATGAGACTTAACTGTTCTTATTATATCTGGCTTCCTATAAAGACCATGTAGTTGATTGTTATGTAGTCTTCTCCATTCACCTGTCTGCTCATCTCTCTTTGGTCCAAAAATTTTCCTAAGTACTTTATTCTCAAATACTTGTAATCTACTTTCCTCCCTTAAAGTAAGAGTCCATGTTTCGCACCCATATAACTATGCATACTATGTATAAATGTAGACGCGGCTCAAACAATAATGATGAATAGAGTCCGGATGTTAGGCACTTAAAAAGTTAAAAATAGGCAGGCAAAAAGGCACTAAAATCATTAATGTAGGCACAAAAAATCAAAATAGGCTCTTACAAAAATGGAGTACAACATGCATTTTTCTTACGTAAAGAATATAAACATCCTATCAATAGTATACGAAGATATCAGAGATGATTTTGGAACTCGTTTTGCCATTTTACAAAGATAATACCTATGTTTTGCAGTGTGTGCATGCTGCGAAACATGGCACTTCCTCGCGCAAATTCACTGAAATTTTACACACTTTGCAACAAAATATTGAATCGTGACTTGAGAATATTTCCGCACCAAATTCTTTCATGAAATTGGTCAGATTGTCTTTTACTATTTTAGTGTTGTCCATTCTTTAGGCATCGTGAAATAACTTTTCTAAAAAAAAAAAACAAAAATAAGCCACATACACTTGTCGCACCACTTTATCTTTGAAGCACCTGTCTGTGAACGAGGACTACAGACTGAATTCAGTGTTACCAACATCAAAAATAATATTGTCAGTCACTTAAAGGTTTCTATGCAATGATATGTGTCATGAAGTTTGTCCTTTTCAGTTACCGGTAATTTAATTTAAATACTAAGGTAATTTGGAGAAAAATGGCAAATAGACATTGTAAGCTGAAATAGGCATTTATAGGAAAAATTAACTTCATGGAAAACAACTCTAGGGTCATCGGTATGAACTTATATGAAGTCACTTTTACAATATCGATAATAAATAACTGTAGGCATTTTCCCTAACATCCGGTCTCTAATGATGAATATGAGGGCCAGATAATATTAGATACCTTTTGGGCCTTAAAGTTTCCTGAAATATGCCTTACAGGTGAGGAAAACCCCCGAAAAAAAATCACCCAGGAAAATTGTCCTGGACGGGGATCGAAACCAGGCCTGCTGCGTACGAGGGTTATCCCATTCATATTAAACTCAACTTAAATATTAATAAACAATAACAAAATTTAAAAAAATAAATTAAAATGATTTCCCATAAAACTAGATATCCTTCTTGCCGTTTAACATTTCACCACCAAAGACCTACTTCTAATATTTCTAAAACAATAAATAAATGTATTAACTCCAAGAAATTCGAGATTATTTTTTATAAAAAAGTACGTATTAATTAACCCTGATACAAAATATACCCTACCTCGAGACCACAGCGGCGGACTTATTGTGTGTGTGTATATATATATATATATATATATATATATATATATATATATGAAGGAAATCAAGGAAGATAAACATGAGGATTAAAGATGAGGCAATTGAGCAAGTGGAGAGCTTCAAATACTTGCGTTGTACTATCAGTAGTAACATGAACTGCGGTCAAGAAGTAAGGCAGAGGATAGCAATGGCAAAAGAAGCTTTTAATAAGAAGAGAAGTATTTTCTGCGGACCTTTTGGCAAAATAATTACGGAAGAGGCTAGTGAAGTGCTTTTTGTGGAGCGTACCATTGTATGGTGCGGAGACTTGGACATGACGACGGAATGAGGAAAACCGACTGGAAGCTTTTGAGATGTGGATATGGAAAAGATTGGAACGTATAAAATGGACAGACTGAATAAAAAATAAAGATGTGCTAGACAGAGTGGGTGAAGGAAGAACAATGATGGAACTCATAAAGAAGAGGAAAAGAAATTGGATCGGCCACTGGCTAAGAGGAAACTGTCTACTGACGGATGCCCTGGAAGGAATGCTCATCGGAAAGAAAGCTAGAGGCAGAAAAATACATCAGATGATAGACAATATTAAAATAAATGGTTCGTATGCAGATACAAAAAGGAAAGCTGAGTTAATGAAAAGCTGGAGAATGCTGAGTTTGCAGTGAAAGGCCTGCTCTTGGGCAGAACACTATGTATGAATGAATATATTATCTACTGTGGAGAAGTTTGTAATTTAATGCAGGAATCTCGTCACAATCTAGAGATTAAATATTGTATAGCACAACCTCTTCCAACCCCCATATAGCAACTAAATTACATTTATTTAAAAATTAAAATTTTCAACCCCGAGATTATCGAACCTGGGTCCGCTAGACAGGAATCTGAGATGCTACCTACCGAGCGAGTACGACGGACAATTCCAAATGTATAAAAGCAGATATTTTGTTTTTTTATGTGGTTTGGTTTTTAAACATTTCAAAGGAAATCAACCTGCAGGAAGAAGAAGACCAGGACGTCCACTCAAAAGACTTTTGGATGGTGTTTCTCTTGAGGCCGAAACAGGTCAACAAATGTCCTAAATTCGTGAATGTACTATGATGATGATGATGAAGGAAATCTTCTCCATACTTTGTTAGAGATTATTTCTTCATATGTGTAACTTGCTTGTCATTAAAATTACATTTTTGTGTCAAGGAGGCTGTGTTAAATTAATATTATACTTGGTTAGGGTGTTATTACTGCAATATTCAGCGCTTCGTTTAAGTTATATCAATTAGAGGACACGCTCAAGTGCACCAACATTTCAAACTTTACAAGTAGTTCTGATGAGAACACATCATCCGTCGCGTCGGGAGAAAACTAGGTATGATGTTAGGTAGTGCCTGGAATTTTACTTTATTTATTTGTTTACTTTGCCTACAGCTTGGAAGTAATATAAATTACTAGCTAATACCCGGCGTGCGATACTAAGCCAAAATAGATGGAAATTAATATGCTTTTATGTTTAGTTAAATAAGTAAAAGGAAAAATTTATATCGTAATTATTTTTAGATACCCCTTGCTGTTTACCCGACGTTGTCCGGGAATCTACTCATCCCGATCTTCTTGGCATAAATGAGCTGAAAGACAAACATTAATGTACTTCTTATGATTAGTTGAATAAGTAAAATGAAAAATAATTATACATGTATATCATAATTATTTTAAGATTCCCCGTGCTGATTACCCGGTGTTGCCCGGGAATCTACTTATCTAGATTTTCTTGATCGACTAGGGTCGGTTTCACCAACAGAGGTAACTGTATTACGCCAGTTTAAGCTATGCATTATACACGGGGAAAACTGGCGTAATACAGTTACCTCTGTTGGTGAAACCGACCCTAAGACTAAATTCGTTATTGTCAGTTATCCGTAAAAGAATACCCGCCATGTGCTGCTATACTTGGACAGGAATCTACGTACTTGTCTCGATCTTCTTGGCATCAATGAAAGACAAAAAATGTTATTGTGAGTTATTCGTAAGAGATAAACATGTGCTGTAGCGGACGTTTTTGTAGAGCTTTTTGAGATATTCAATTCTGTGTACATTAATTTTGTGTATTTGTTATGGTTTAGGCAGTGTAAGCCATTTAAGCGTCCAAAGAGCTACATTTTTCACGTTTTCCACTAAAAAAGGGCGATTTTTAAGGGTGTAGGAGTTGAGTATCACAACTCTCTTTTGGCCTATGTTCATCCCGGGAATCTCCTAAACATTTTTAAAAAGCCCAATCACAATCGGATCAACGGTATGGCCGCGCATAAAGTACAAACAAACAAACATTCATTTTTATGTATTAGATCATTTTTTTTTAGTATATACAACCAAAATTTCTTATAGATGTTAGAGTGAATGTGTACGAGTTTTCTCTGAAAAAAAAGTTTTGATTTCATGTTTATCTTCTACAGTAGTCAGGAGAATTTGCCGGATAATTTACGTCAGTTTTGAATCTCTTCAACATCTTAGTTCATATCGCGTCTAGATTTTTAGTTGTATACTGGTGGATAGTGTAATATGTGTTTGTTGTGTGTATGCAGATTCATTGAGCATTAAACAAATAAAATATTAAATTACGCTGGTCAACATGATTTTTGTCTCATGAGTACCAATAGTTGTACTTAATGCAGTTTTTATCGTGTTTTCAAATATGTATTCGGAATTTCTCCATCACTCAGTTTTTTTTATTTCAATTTCAATTAGTGGATTTAAATAATAATTTTTAATAAACGTTTTTTCGTCCATTTGTCCACTGTAAAATAAAACCAAATGAGCTAACTAAAGAGATTTCAGCTATGGAAAAGAGACATCAAGGCAAATGGAATCCTAATATGCTGGCCGATAATTGTTGGACCATCAAGAGGGATGCTCCATAGGCGAAATATAGCAGAAAATCGTCATTTCTTACTTTCTAGGTGAGTCCGAATGTTCGAATATTGTGTAGTTATGAATGTAGAAAATATTAAAATGTTTGAAATTATAAATTCCTGTCTCTCGGAAACCTTGCGTGATGGAGAAAAACCGATATCATATTTGAATTCAGGAGAAAAAATACTATCAGAATCACACATTATTCTTTCAGAGACAAAAAAACAGTTTCTTTTTTGTTGTTCAGTGTTATTGGCGAAGTAATTGATCGTTATAATGAAATTCCAACCCTTGACCACTGAGGAAAATCACGATAAAATCTCAGTATATTGGCCGAGCTCGATATTTGAATTCTCCAATACAATGTATTAATTTAAATTTTAACATTCGCAATGATGGGCAATTAGTATTTTGAAAATATAAAAATTAACCACTGAATGGGGATTTGAACCCGAAACATCTAGCTCAGACGCTGTAGATAGCACTAGTAGCGACGGCTATCTGCTTCTGACAAAAAAGAGAATTATATATGAGGAAAAAAAAATAGCGTTTACATTGGAAGCCTGAAATGGTGTAATGGTTAGCACACTAATGTACAGAACTAGAAATTTTGGGTTCAAATCCCGACTTAGGCGTTGATTTTTCTTTTCAAAAGAGTAATTATGCCTAATACGAGTTTCAAACGCTACTTTCTGTTGACTTGCACATACTATATATAGCACATAGAGTGAGTGACATGGAATAACTTTTTATTCATATATTTTTCACTAAAAAAATATGCGGCAGAAATCTTAACAAGTTCAGTTGTCTCAAAATAATTTGTTATAAAACCACCCTCGGAATAGAAAAATAAAAACGCGTCTTTCAATTACTGCTGCTGGGATACTAAACTTTCTCTTACAATTTACTTACATAAGCATACTTAAGGAAATACAGAAGAGAAGTACAGGGTATGCCTGCTTGAATTACCTGCAGTCGATGGGCTCCGGAACTGCCTGTGTCGTGGTGAGGATGAGAACCAACAAGATGGTGGAAACTAGTAGTGGCAGAACCTGGGCACATCCTCCAGACATGGCACTGAAATAATAATAATAATAATAATAATAATAATAATAATAATAATAATAAAATAATAAAAATAATAATAATAAAATAATAATAATAATAATAATAATAATAATAATAATAATAATAATAATAATCACCAAAATACTTGAAAACCAAATATGGAAAAATTAAGTTTCACAATTTAAATATCTTGAGGAAATAATTCAGGAAAATGGAATCGAAACTAATTAAAGTAGATGCCAAAAAATGGAAACAGCATTTCGGCTTACTCACAACATCTAGAATAGAAAATGCATATCTTTACATACAAAATTATGACATGGCTGCAAATGGTTATTGTTTTTAGCAGGGAGAAGACCCTCTAATTCTTTCTAGATTGAAAGCTTACAGGAACCATCCTGGACAATAACCAAGAGTCCAATCCCTACCTTCTCATGGTGCAGCTGTTAACATATTGTTTATGCAATATCAAACAAAAGGATGGGCTACCCACCAATTAGCACTGGTCAGCATGGTGGGTTTCATACCGATTTGGTATTTCTTCATTTTGTAGTACCAGATCCCTCTTTTTACTTTCCTTTCCAGTCTTCCTTGACTGACCTCTCGTTTTCTTCGACACTGATGGTATTAGAGCATTCGAGGCCTAAGGTTTCATTTCTCTCTTTCCTATATCTCTTTCTTTTAAACTCACCTTGAATGCCAACATAAGCTGCATATTCAAATGCAACCCCATTGCAACTTATAGTATAAGTATGCAATGGATTTGTGTCATCAGCTACAACTGGTTACACATAATGAAGAATGAAAATTAAGACATTATAACATTGCATTTAAACCAGAGTGCATCTACGGAGCAGTAGTTAATTTTGAACAGAAAAAAATATATATATATCGAATATATAGTGAAAACATAATGAAAAATTATAAGAAAAAAATTAGCTTCACAACCATGAACCTACGGGTTCGTTAGTGCCAGTGAGTAAGTAAGTAAGTCATAGGCGAAGCATAAGGCTCAAAAGTAAAAAGGAAATAAAAGTATATACAGACATTCTTAGTAATATTATGAAACGAAGGTTAAAAATTTATGGCCATATTAAACGAATGAACTCGTATAGTCTTACAAAACAAATAATTGAATTCTATGAAATTAGAAGTGGATACTATGGAATGGATTGGCGAAGTCAAAAAGGACTTAAAATTGGCAGTAATTACTCAAGGAGATATCCTAAACAGAGATATCTTTAGATTTAAGATGCGTAAGTGGCAAGTTAACCAAGAGGACAAACCGAAGAAAAAAAAATGGAACAACATGGATAGATGAGAGAAAGCAATCTCATAACCAAAAACTGAAGAAAAGCAAACACCCCTAAGTAATTTGCGTAGTCATACATGGACTCATATACAATAAATAATAATTATTTATTTATATACATATTTTCAATGTTTACACATATTTCTGTGCCTAAAGTTTTATTTTCCTTCTCCACTCGTCCTTATCCATCTATTCCATGTCCTCCAGTCCTCTTGTTTTCAATCCAGTTCGGCCAAACCTACCAAACCACGTTCTAACCAGGATGGGAAAAGATGAAGGGGAGGAGTAACAACCTCGTTAATAAGCTTAGGTTCGGCTCGCCTGGCTGATAGTACCCAGCCTCTTATCTAGACCCTTATCTGCTGCCTTGCGTTCATCATTGGTTTGAGAAAAGCTAGAGGAAGAAATCCTTGACTCAAAATCACCTGGTTTTCCAAGTTGGGGATTGATGCATCGGGCCAGCTCTTTGTTCATCATAAAAAATTAACATTGTTAAAAACCTAGAACCCCGTGTGGTGCCGGGTTGTAGAATAGCACCATGGGACCTCCCCCTGTCGTAAAAGGCGACTAACAGGAGCAGCAAACCGCTGTCCTTAACCAAATATCCTTTCATTTCATAACCTTCCTATACCCCTGGTGATTGAGTAGCTCATAATCTCCAGTTACCTTTCCTAAATTATCCATCTTATACAAATACCTGCTGCTGGCCAGTGAACGAGGAGATGCATCAATGCAGAGTAGATGTGCTAATAAATACCTAGATATAAGACAACAGCCACCTGACCAACAATCCATACACCAACCGCTCCGACAGTGAATGCACCTTCTGGTAACCCTGTTCGTATGGGACCGAGACCCCCACCATTACTATAACTGGTCACGGGGACTTGTTCCGTATGAACCGGGAACTTAGAAACTTACTTTCTGAACCCTTCAAAGTAGTTAATGTATCAGAAGGATTGCGGTACTATGTCTCCAATCTGGATGACTTTTTGAAGTTAAAGGAGTATTTTCGTTCCCTAAATAAGGAATATTATACTTACCAACTTAAAAAAGATCTTCCATTGAGACTGGTACTCAAAAGGTTGCCCTCAAGCATACCTCTAAACGACATACGAGAGGAAATCCTTTCATTAGGATATCCTCTCAAGGCGATAAAACAAATTTCTAAAACCGAAAATGATCTTACTATAAAGCTACCTATCTGGATTCTTGAGTTAGAGAACACTCCTCAAGGCCGGGAAATAGAGAACTTGAGGCGACTTTTGTTTACTGTCGTTGCGATTGAACCATACAGGCCTCGCTCTGGGCTGAAACAATGTTTTCGTTGTCAGTCCTTTAACCATACTTTCCCTGGATGCAACCGGACTCCACGTTGTGTTGTCTGTGCTGGGTCTCACAATCACAAAGAGTGTGCAGTTAAGGCCGAAGCACAGCGCAACAAAAACTTGCTAAAAATGTGCAAATTGCGGGGAGTCTGGCCATCCAGCTTCCTATAGAGCCTGTCCTGCTTTTCAGGCAGCTCAAGAAAGATACAATCAAGTCACTCGACCTGTCCCGAAACTTCCAGTTCAACCTCGGACCTTTAATTCCACACCAGTTACTCCTAACGTTACCTATACTGCAGCCTTACAATCTGGCAACGCTTTACCAAACAATAACGTAAACAGCAATGTTCAAGCTCAGGGCCCGTTACAGTGTACTATACCTTCAAACGATACAGTAGAGGCAATGCTCCGGAAAGTCGAGCCATTATTGGCTCAACTTTCCACTCCTATGGAGCGCTTCCTCTTTATGAATCGTATATTCAACGTATGCTTTGCATAAATCCAAATTATAGATGGCCTACCAAGTAAATTGTGTGAGATGTACTCGCCTAACATAGTGAGGCTCAGTACTGCACTGTCTGGCTTTCGGACTCTCTGCTTGCCAGCTGTGCAGTTACTGACGTCCTATTTAGTGTGACAATTTTCACAATTTACAAAAATTTATTGACTTGCTTGATGAAAACATCTTGTCACCAAATGGCTAGGGTTGAATTGAGCTATAACCCATTAATGATAGCCACAAAGGTATTTGGCTGCCAAGTACGACCTAGTAGGTTACAGAGCAGCACACTGGACGATGCCAAGTCACCGTCAACAATCAGATCAGATCAGACCAACAATCCAAGACCCTTGGGAAGCCTGGCGCCCTCAAACGAGGCCATCTCAGCCAGGGTATGGAACCCCAACAGAAGACTCCCTGGCCCTCCAGGTTGGAGGTTAGGCATGCGGCTAACAACCCATCCTGTAAACTGTCTTGATAGGAGCCCAAATATGAAGCCCCGGAAGGATTGGATTCTGGAGGAGGCTCATTGAGGAGGCGGAAGGTCCTTATTGGGCTGTAGTGCCATTTAAGAAGAAGAAAAAAACCTGGGGGATTGAAGTCAGATGGAAATAAATGAAGGCAATAATAATAATAATAATAATAATAATAATAATAATAATAATAATAATAATAATAATAATAATAATAATAATACACTATACATTAATGCTATCATCAGACACTGGACATTGACAGTTCCATGGTAATATTCCTCTCTCAAGACACACAATTTTAGACACACTCTTATATGCAGATGATCAGGCTCTTTTCGGCAATAATGAAGATGAATTACAATATTCCACTCATCATCTTAATATAATAGCCCAACGATTTAACATTGAAATATCAACAACAAAATCTAAAGTTATGGCCTTTCAAGGGAAATTCCAGTAAGAAGTAAAATTTGTATTCAGAATTCAATATTAGAGCAAGTTAATTCATTTAAATACTTAGGATATAATCTAACTTATAATGAGGAATGTGATATATCCTTTAAAATACAAAACTATAATAAAGCTTTAAGAATTATCAACCAAGTTTTTAAACCATCAAAAGTGTAGAGACACACAAGAATGAAAATCTATAAAATTCTCGCTAGACCCATAATCTGTTATGGCAGTGAAGCTTGGACCATCAGAACTCAGGATGATCGTCATATTACAGCCACGGAGATGAAATTTCTGCGACGAACTGCAGGTTATAGCCTTCTAGACCACCAAAGAAATTCAACAATAGCCAGAGAGTTTAAACATCGTACCTATATCTGAATACCCCCATGAATATAGAAACAATTGGCTAGCCCATATTCAGCGCATGGATCGTCACAGAATACCAAAACAAATTCTTCACTACATTCCTCGAGGCAGAAGATCTGTGGGTCGACCTTTCCAGAGATGGCGGGAGACCGTAACGGGCCACTGGGCCTAATACTTGAAAGGACGATGATCATGATGATGATAATAATAATAATAATAGACAAATCAATAAATCTGACAAGACCAGCCTCATCGCCAGCGTTTCTGACTATTGTTCATGAAGTCCCGGGTTGATTCCCGGTCAAACGATAGGAAATTTCCTTAAAGGGAATTATTCCTGTGGTTGCCCGTGGTCTAGAATTTAGGTTAAGCTTAAGTTAAGAAATCTCCTGGCGCTTCATTATTATTTATCTCCCATCATACTATCGGTGTAACGTAACAACGCCTTCTAGGCGCCTCAACTTCAGAAATGGGTTAGAATTACGCCAGTGCCAGGAGAGAAACTAGAAATGTCGAAAAGACAACCTGGGGCATTGAATAAAAAATCAATAAATCTGACAAAATAGGTTATTCGATTGAAGTAGCTGTCCCAAACACACATAGGCCTACTGTAATTTATACAAAACACACAGAAAAGCAGTTACTGTACAGATCTTATATTAGAATTAGTTGCTCAGTGGAAACTGGAGAAAATGATAACAATGCCTATAGTTTTCAACTTCGTAAGTTTTATATCTATTGCTCTATCTACTCTAATAGTTATCTTGCCGGCGCGGCGTCTCTGTGTAATCAAAGTAACGGCAGTAACCAGAATAAGTCGGATTCGGTGGACAAGTGGTTACCATGCTCGCCGGTTTCCGAAGTTTACAATTTTCAAACCCGGTCGCAGTCAATTGATTTTTTCAGGACATAAAAAAACTTGGGCATGGTTTCCTTCTAAAGAGCAGTAAAGCCGTTTTTTCCATGTCTTACAAGGGAACTGTCAACCATTGCACGCCGAAAAATACCTTGAAATTTCTTCCAGAGAAGCGTTGTAATGTACAAAGGTCGTGTCCAAAAAATACCGTTTTAAACTGCAAGGCACTAAAATATAACGCCAAATCTCTCATTTAAACTATAGAGAAGTAATACAACTCCTTATTGGCAGACTGGATACTCGCTACCCGCCTCCGCGCTGCGTAAAACCTGACTTCATTCCGCTCTTAATTTATGCAGGGATGATCATCTGTTCCGTACTGTGGTTTGCCATTGCTGAATTCTGGTTTGGATTTTTCTGCCTTGCAGTTAAAAAGGCAGATGATTTTTCGGACACGGTCTTGGTACATCACGTTTCTCTGCGAGAAATTTCAAGATAGGTTTCGACATGTAATTGTTTGCAGTTCCATTGTTGGATTTACAGTAGGTAAAAGAACCTCAAGATTGAAATACGATGTGTCTGAACAAAATTTGTCGGCCATTTCATGCCAAGATTTTAATTGCGATGTTGACGTGAGTTGTTTAAGTATTTTAAATTGTTAAATAAAATATACTAATACTAACGGTATTAATAAAAAGAAACAACCATTAAATTTTATAAAGTAATGGCTGTTCCTGTATTGATGTATGGATCAGAATGTTGGACGATCACTAAAAGACAAGAACAAAGGTTATAAGCAGCTGAGATGCGATTTTTAAGAAACATAGCAGGATACACTCTGCTGGATAAGAAAAGAAATGAATATATAAGAAAGGAACTAAATATTTTCAAACTTACAGACCGAATAATTAAATATAGGAACGACTGGAAAGAACATATTGATAGAATGCCAGAAGGAAGATTTCCAAAATTATTGCTAAATTATAAACCGCACGGAAGGAGAAATGTTGGACGCCCACACAGAAGATGGTCTGAACAATTTTAACAATTCTAGCTTTCATGGAACCGGAACGAGCCAACAGGCTTAATCTCTGGATGATGATGATGATAAAAATAAACAGAGTGATAATACGGTAACGAACTAACAGCAATAATACTAAAAATAATAGACCTAACTCACTGCCACTGACATAAGCTCTCCGTACAACCCTATTGAAAGCTACTGTTTTGTAATCATTACATGTAATTTATCTCCCTCAGATCATGCTTAATGTTATTCTCCCACCCATCTTGGTCTATCCACTGCGCGTTTTCCCCTAGGTTTCTACAACAAATTTCCATGCCCCTCTTTCATTCCTCATTCGTGCCTCATATCCTGCCAAGCGCAATCTACAAAATAAATAATAAAATTAAACTAAACTGTATGTATAAAAGTATAAAATCAGTCCACCGCTGTCGTCTCGAGGAAACGTGCTGCCTCATCACGCAGCGGGCCCGGGTTCGATCCCCGGTCGGGACAGTTTCCTGGGTGAGGTTTTTATCGGGGTTTTTCCTCACCTGTAAGACAAATGTCAGAAAACTTTAAGGCCCAAACGGTCCCCAAACATCATATGACCATAACAATCATCATCATTTATATTCATCTTAGATTAAACTTAGGATTAGGGACTCTCCTGACGCACCACTATCATCATCATCACCCATCATATCATCGAAGCAACGTAACCTCGCCTTCCAGGCGCCCCAACCTCAGAAGTGGGTTACAATTACGCCAACGCCAGGAGAATAGACCAGAAATGTCCAAAAGGACAACCTGGGGCATTAAAAAAGTATAAATCATGACAGACACTTAATAAAAATGTAATTAATAGTAATAATAACTATAATAGTATTAATGAGGTAAGTACAGGGTGGACCGCTCGAATGGACCTAATTTCAATTGCTTGTTACTGGCAAACGGTTGAAGATAGAAACTTAAAACAACGTTCATATTACAGAAAAACTCACCAAGTTTTGATATCCAGATCACCACATCTCTATATGAGCCCCAGCAGTCACTGTGACGATATCAAAGCGATGAACAATTTCTTGCCAAGTACGTTGGAGTATGTCTTCTGGAATGTTCTCAATAGCCTCTATGATGCGCTCACGAAGATCACGAAGGTCTTTGACTGGGGTGGTGTAAACTTTATCTTTGACATAGCCCCAGAGAAAGAAATCCAGTGGTGTTAAATCGGGAGATCTCGGGGGCCACGCGATTGGTCCTCCCCTACCAATCCAACGGCCAGGGAAAATGTTGTCCAAAGTCGTACGAACTTCATTGGACCAGTGGGGAGGAGCACCATCTTGCTGGAAAACGATGTTAGGCTGCAGTTGTTCATTTGTGGAAAGAAGAACTGCTCCAGCATGTCAAGATATGTGGTACCACGAACAGTTTTCTCGGCGAAGAAAAACGGTCCAATGACCTTATTATGTGACAAACTGCACCAAACATTCATCTTCGGACTATCACGAACATGCTCTTGAATAGCGTGAGGATTCTCCGATCCCCAGATCCGCACATTATGCCGGTTTACCTTGCCTGACAAATGGAAAGTGGCTTCGTCCGAGAAGAAAATCTTGGTCATGAAGTCAGGATCAGCGCCGAGACGGTCCAGCATCGTATTGGCGAATTCCACTCGTTTCGGCATGTCATTCGGCTCCAGACGTTGCACTAACTGCACTTTATATGCGTGCAGTTTGAGGCGTTTGTGGACAATCCGTTGTAATGTCGATTTTGGTATTTGAAGTTCCCGCGAAGCTCTTCTTAATGACTTCCGGGGGCTTCGCTCAAATGCGGCTTGAACATTTGCTACCATTTCATCGGATGCTCTGCGACCACCACCATGCTTCTTCAACACAGATCCTGTAGCTAATAATGTATCACGCCACTTCTTTATGCTTCTAGCAGTTGGAACATCACGGTTAAACACACGCCGGAACTCCCTTTGAACTCTAATGATTGATTTAAACTCCGCATACCACAAAACAGCTTGCGCTTTCATCTGCGGAGTCGCCATTTTCACAAACAATTAAATCTAAGAACGAGAAACGTATCTTTGTGCCATCTACCGACAGGATTCGAAACTTGGTGAGTTTTTCTGTACTATGAACGTTGTTTTAAGTTTCTATCTTCAACCGTTTGCCAGTAACAAGCAATTGAAATTAGGTCCATTCGAGCGGTCCACCCTGTATTTTAAAAATCATTAATTTTAAAATAACAGGTTGATGTGTTCATGATTTTTTGTATAGTTCATATTTCTAAGAATTTGCCAATAGTAAATA
>JASPKZ010003371.1:0-44571 GCA_030220185.1 Diploptera punctata | reverse complement strand
GTTGGCCATATATCGGATATTCTTTACAGTTCAGATATCAAATTGACTACCAGGCGCCTGTACAAATGTAGATCTCGTGAACAGTTCATTTTCCGGACTACTGTCTATTTGAGCTTTTGTAGTTGCTACTGTTTGCACTATATGCTGTGAGTTAGTGCATGTTTACTTTCTTTAATACATATGCTCGAATACAAATTATACCCTTTGTAAAACACACCACACAAATTGTACCTAAAAATCCGTCATACAGGATTGGTGTAAACTAAGGGGGATACCTCAGGAAGTCTAAGTTATGTTCCGATTTTGCTGGTTCACGTAACAAAGGAAACATGGCGGCTGCTAGAGCGATGTTTTAAATTTCGGGATTCAGGTAAACCTCCACTTCAATATAAAGGATTTTGCTGATTTTTAGAGATTACCTTCCTCGTTTCATTCAATAGCATGTATTGAGTTTTGTTGCTAAAACATAGAGAATTGCGCCCGCTATAGCGATTTTTTTACATTTTCGTTTCAGATATCTAAACTACTTTTTCTGGTTAACGAATTCAACCTTACTTTTTTAAATGTATTGTTATATGTCGAGTTTTGTTTAAAAAAACATTTTGGCACAAACATACACATATATTTATGCTTTGTCATAGTCATTTTCGATGTCTACAGATATGACCGATAAATATGTGTATAAATAAAAATAACGTTTTGGTTTTGACATCCTCAATTGCCTAAATCCTTCGGAATACAAATATAAACGGAATGATTATTCAATAATCACAAATACAATCAGATTCACAAAAGAAATTATGCATAGGCCTCATTCTGGAAATGCGTGCTATTATGCATACAGGGACTTTTGTCGTTCAACTCCTTTCAAAAATGTTAAACTGAAAATAAATAAAACTGTTATTCTACCAGTTACTTATGTGGATGCGTAACATGGATGTTACTTTAAGAGAGGGAAAGGAGATTACGAGTATTTGAGAATAAAGTTCTTAGGAACATTTTTTGACCAAAGAGATATGAACAGACAGGTGAATCGAGAAGACTACTTAACAATGAACTATAAGGTCTTCATAGGAAGCCAGATATAATAACAGTTAAGTCTCTCATCCTGCGATAGGCACGACATGTGGTATGAATGGGGGAATGAAAGATGTGCATGGAAGCTTCTTGTAGGAAAACCACAGGGAAAACGCCCAGTTGGTAGACCAACAATGAGGTGGAAGAATAACATTAAACATTATTTGAGAGAAGTATATAATAAGGAAATTATTGGAAAACATTAGCTCAAGATAGGAATGTATGGAGAGCTTATGTCCGCACGACCATGAACCTGCGGATTCGATGGTGCCAGTGAGTTAACTAGTTAGTGAGTTAGTTAGTTAGTTAGTTAGTTAGTTAGTTAGTGTGAAAGCAGCAGTACGCGAAACCTACCGAACGAACTTACCTTTTGGAGTGTTCTGATTTTATTTAAATGATGTAGGCAACAACATATAAAAATCATTAAAATGTGTCAAATTTTCAAATACCAGTTGACTATTTAGAATCCGGTAGCTATTTAGAGATCATAATACTATGACGGATTTTGTTCACACGAAGACCAATAATATCTCAGTTCCAACCGCTCATCTTCCGCCATTATTGTTCACTCATTGAAAAAAACATAATTCTATCATAATAATTTATCTTACCTTGCGTTCCAGTAAAAATGAAAAGTAGAATACAAAATGGTGTTATAATATGTAATTCAGCATATTTACGCTAATATAGCCTATTTCACTTTTAATTGTAATAATTCTTTATTTAAAACTGAAATACTGAAACTCCCACCAGAAACAATTGACTGCTATCTGAAAACTCGGATAAATCAACAGATAGCTTATCTTTACGATAAACCACGATAAAATATTATTCATACATGTCCTAATATCTGCCAATAGATAATAATTTACAGGTACACATTTCTAAGAAATAAATCCGTGGCACGACACGTGGGGGTGTCATACACTTATGGTACTTAGCGGCCGTAGCCGAATGGTTTAGGGCATGGACTTCCAAACTACAGCCCTCCGTCATTTCTATCCGGCCTCTGTAGGCCTGTATCAATCTAATAAATTAAAATATGCTAAGGGTAGCCCTATAAAATTAGTCTATGAGCAATGAAACAAAAACTTATATGATACAACGACATAACATGGAATGTAGCAATTAACACACACTTAATAATAATAATAATAATAATAATAATAATAATAATAATAATAATAATAATAATCATCATCATCATCACTCCAGGGATTAGGCAATTGCCCGTTCCGGCTTCATATTGCATCAGCCCAACGTCTTCTAGGTCTTCCAACATCACGCCTTCCTCTTGCTTGATAGTTCCTGGCTAACAATGGATATCTCTCCTTACTCATTCCATCCATGTGATCAATCCATTCTGTCTGTAATTCGTGACTTTATCCAATAAAGGCTGTGCTTTCAATTCTTCTCTTTATATCCTCATTTCTTATTCTATCCAAGTCTTAGGAAACCGCATCTCTTGCCGTCTGTATTCTATCATTCTGTCTTTTCACTGGAGGCCAAGTTTCACATCCATACAATATTGTGGGAACCGCCATAACATTATACATTTTTATCTTGGTTTTCTTTTCTAATTTATTTTTTGAATGTTCTCTGTATTGTTCCACACACCGTCTGAAATTTATTTATTTTGGAGTCAAGATCTCTTTCCACATTGTAAGGCAACATCACAGCCCCAATATTTAAAACTAGACACCTGTTCTATATTTTGATTTTCTAAAATAATTTTGGTTCTCACTGGATCTCTTCCTCTAAAAGCCATGGTCTTCGTTTTCCTTACAGAAATCTTTAGATCGTATAATGTACATATTTCATGTTAATGCATGCATTGATTTCTGTAAGTCGTCTTCATTTTTCTGTATTTTGATTACATCGTCAGCAAATAGAAGATTATTTATGCACACTTTATTATCCATTCTTATTCCTGGATTTAGTAAAACTTTCCAATTATTAAAAATATCGTCTCTATATATTATTAAACAAAATGGGTGATAAAATACATCATTGTGGTAATCCAGTATTTGTTTGATGCATCTGGCTAATGAATCCGGGGTATAATTAATTATAATGACAAGGAAAGTAAAAAATAAATAAATAAAAATAATAATATAATATCCGGTATCATTGCAGCTGCCGCCGTCTTTCGGAAACCGAAACGCCATTCCTCTTCAGTCCATCCCACTGATCTTCCTCCATCCTCTGATTATCATAAGCCGTTTGCACACCTTTCTATCCTGGTTTTCCTTGGTATTCCTTTCTTCATACTTTCCATTGGGAAAATAATAATATTAATAAAACGTCTTAAACTGGAAATATAATAAAACTATTATTCTACCCGTTAGGCCTATATATATAAGGATTCTGAAACATGGACTCTTACTTTAAGGGAGGAAAGAAGATTACGAGCATTTGAGAATAAAGTTCTTAGGAAAAATTTTGGACCAAAGAGAGATTGACAGACAGTGGTGACTGGAGGAAAAATACATAACAGTGAACTGCATGGTCTTCATAGGAAGCCAGATATAACAACAACAGAGCCCCCCTCATAGATTGTGATTGGGCAGGATATGTAACAAGACCACTGGGGAATGAAAGACGTGCATTGAAGCTTCAATGTAGGATAACCCGAGGGAAAACGCCCAGTTGGTAGACCAATAATGAGGTGGAGAATAACATTAACAATGATTTGAGGGAAGTAGATTATACAGGGAAAGATTAAAACATTGGCTCAGGATAGAGATGTATGGAGAGTTTATGTCCGCGCGTCCATGAACCTACGGGTTCGATAGTGCCAGTGAGTTGTTAGTAAAATATAATATAATAATAATAATAATATAATAATAATAAATTGTGGTCATATCAAAAGAATGACAGAAGACAGATTCCCAATAAGAATACTAGACGGGTGTCACTTGATAGACAAAGAACAGGACGGCCAAAAATAACGTGAATTGGTGGTGTTTGAACAGCATGAGAGAAAAAGGATTGGACGATGGAGATTAGAATTACTGAGAGATATGTGGAGGAGTATAACAGTAAAGTAATTGGGCGCAGGAAGATGTTATGAAACATAGAGTCAATATCTGGTCTTGAGAATGACAGCTTGGCTGTAGAAACTTGTTGACCATTTTAAAACATTAATTGGTGAAATGGGCATATTGACTACATATATATTTTAATAGAGAAACCTACTAAATAAATAAATAGATAAAATAACATCTACGACAACTATAATAGGCCCTATTGCTCGCGCCACTTTATACTTTTTAATCCCATTTGGCCCACGATACAAATAAGTTTGGGCATTAGAACTTGTGGTTGAAATGGTTGAGTCCCCATTGAGGAAGAAGTTACCCCATGTAATTCCTGTCAACACGTGATCGCTGCCTAACCAGTATCATCAAGAATTTATGTAGCTACAATAAGTAGCAGCTCTATGTTGAAAAAACCAGCTACAACTGTTGGGTGACCCGTCATACTGACCACATTTCACACCTTTACTGGCTGGATGATATTCCGCCTCTATGATTAACACATGTGGTTTCCTAGGTTTATCAAGGTCATGGAGTTTTTTTTAAAGAATCTTAAATGTATTACTTAATGGAAATGAATATTTACAAACACATTAGGGAAATTTCGAAGAAGTTGCAGAATTCAGATACCTAGAAACAATAATTACAAACAGGAATGAGGTGCTGAAAGAAATTAGAGGTAGGCTCAACTATAGAAAAATGTGTGCTATTAAGCATCACAGGGACTATTGTTAACTCGAATTCTCTCAAAAAATGTCCTTCTTATTCTTCCTTTCCAGGTTTAGGTCAATGCAACCTGTTCCGGTCTCAAGTTCATCGTTCCCTGGCCGTCCCAAAGATATTTTCCAATGTGGTTTGTAAGTGTTGATCTTTTTGGGTAATCTTGTATTGTTAATTCTGTCTAAATGTTCTTTCCATTGGCATTTGTGCTCTTCTAGTTTATCAACTATTGAAAATATCTCCAGTTTATTTCTTATTGATTCATTGTGTAATTTATCCATGCGTGTACATCCTTTTACGGATCTTAAAAATGTAATTTCAGTGACTTGAATGTGTGAGATATCTTTTTATGTAAGTACCCAAGGTTCAGATCCATATAAAAGAACAGGAACAGCCATAGTTTTATAAAACCTGAGCTGAATTTCTCTTCGAGTCTTTCGGACGTTTTTCTTATGGTGCCACACATAATTTGATATAGGTTTAATTTATTATGTAGGCCTATATCCTAATCGTAGCTGTATGTTATATCTGAACCAAGATAGTTAAAGTGTGCTATCTGTTCTATTATTTCATTATTGATCACTCTTTTTGCTCTGAATGGGCACTTTGCCCTGAAAATATATAATTTTAGTTTTTTTAAGTTGAGACTTTGAGATTATAATAGAGTCCTAATTGATTCAACATGTAAGTGGCTCTTTGTAAATCATCCTCTGACATCTGTATAATTATCAGATCGTCTGCATACATTAAAATATTCATATACATTTCCTTATTAATTGGTATTCCTATTGGACTTGGTTTTTAGGTGATAATGTACACCCTTGTCGAACTCCTTGATTTATTAAAATTTCTTCTCTGGAATAATTATCTAAATTAAGGATAATTTTCGTGTCATTATAAAGACTTTTTATTCCTTCTATAAATTGAGCCGGGTACCCTCGTGCCTTCATTATTTCCTACAATTTTCTTCTTATCGCCTTATCAAAGCTTTTTCAAGATCAACGAAAGCCAAATATTTGGGTAAATTGAATTCTCGTCTCTTTTCTATTATCTGTCTCATAGTGAATATATTGTAGAGCAGGACCTTCCTTGTCTAAAACCGTTCTGTTCTTCTAAGAGCAATGCATCTGATATTGGTTTTAATCTATGAAGTAATATCCCTGCATATATTTTATATACAGAGATCAAAATGCTGATTCCTCTATAATTACTTGTTTTAAAAGAGCAGGAAAAAAATGTTAAATTAAAAATATATAAAAGGTTATATTTTAATATATAGATGTGAAATAAGATATCTTACTTAAAGGGAGAAGAAATGATTTGAGAATAAAATACTTACACCTCTTCCGAGCTAATTTCCAATATAAACAAACCAGATGTATGACTGCATTTTCCTTTGTCGAATAAAAGTTTTACCTTTAAGCGTGTAAGAAAACATACATAGTTCACTAACACTCGAAATAAAGTAAATAAAAATCGTACAAATATATATATATATTATCTAGCACATGTTCTGTATAAATTATGGTGGGAGAATCTTAAAATAGGCTACATAATTACAATTTGCATACATTAAATAAGCATTGTTTTATTCTTACGCATACGCTATGCAGAATACGTTGGAATTTCATTGTTTCAAAATGACAAAATTTCTGTAAAATTTTTAACGTTGGAAAACAAAGCATTTCATAAGCGGAGGAAAACATGTTATTTTGAATATTTTCAAACAGTTTAGTGAAAAATATCTCGCATTAACCATTGAGGATATGGTGAAAATAACAGCAGAATTTACGGGTTAGTAAGCATGGAACATAAATTCTGCTCATAATGAAATGGTACCTGTAAATAAAAGTTATCTATTGACATTATGGAAAGAGCGTTGAACGTCTAATTAGGTAGGCCCATATATCATTTTTGTCATAGATAAGAAATAGAGGTAGTTTCTATTATTGGTACCGTCTTATGTTTATTCAGTCTTACATCCCATAAACATGTTTTCTAAGAACAATGTTTCTATAGTACACAATTCAGTCATATGGCGGTTAAATGTAGTACCACGGTTCCCCAATAGACCGAGACGGCGGAGAGAGTAATATCTATGCAAGTTTGTTTACAATAAAAATTTAATTAGCTTAGAATTAGTATAAGAACATTTTGGACTAGAGAAATATGAACAGACATATGAATAAAAAAGTATACATAATTTGAGCTATAAGTTCTTTATTCCGATTGAGGGTCTTTCCACTTTTCAGCGGTTGCCCTTTTACCAGCCGGCTGCTGGCCCTTCACATCCACATGTGTCAATCACAGAGGTAGATGATCAACAGCCAGTGTAGGGGTGACATGTGGTTAGCATGTCGAGTCCCCCAGCCGTTATAGCTGGTTCCTCAACCTGGAGCCGCTACTTATTGTAGCTACCCAATTGCCTCACGATGCTGGGTGGGCACCGGTCTCATACTGGCCGAAATACCATGGGAAAATTTCTTCCCCATGGAGACTCGAACCAGCGCAAGTCCCGTAGCTCTGCGCCAAGGCTTCCTACTAACCGCTCGGCTACGGTTTCTTTATGAGAAATCAAATAATAAGAACAATTAAGACTTGTAGACTACGATAGGCAGGATATTTGGCATGAATGCGGAATAAAAGGGGGCATGGAAACTTTTTGCAGCAAAACCTGAGGGAAAGCGCCTAGTTGGTAGGCGAAGAATGAGATGGGATAATAATATGAACCATAATTTGAGGGTGATGAATTATATAGGAAACAAGATTTTAAAATCCTCTCCCGACATGTTGTGTCCCTAAGTTCGTATGGCAAAGTGCCTACAAAGGGAGAAGTTAAATTAAAAAAGAAAGAAAAAGAAAAAATGAATATTCTAACATTTAAAAATATATATAATTACGTGGCAAATAAATGGCAAATAGCCTATATAACTATTTAATACACAGAACTGGTTCTCTCCAAGTTACAGTAACTTATGCAAATCTGATAAATGGGATTGCGAGAAAAACAGTGAGTAAAGTTTGGAGGAAATCCAATTCCTTGTTTCCGGTTTCAAAATGAATGCGTCACACGCAATATCAAGGTAATATCATATGAACTCACCTATTGTTCTATTTTTTTTTTATTACGCACTAGCTTAATTTACCCCCCGTTACCACACCTAAAATAAATTATGTGTTTTTTTGTTGCATTTAGTTTGAATAAGTAAAAGGAAAATAAATATAAATTTATATAATTATTTTCATACCAACCCCTGCTGATTACCCGGCGTTGCCCGGGAATCTACGGCATCCCGATGGTAACTTTGACATAAATGAGCTGAAAAGCCCAAAATTCAGTAATTTTGAGTTCATCCCATTAAAAAAATACCCGCCGTGATCTGCTATACTTTCTCCGCGGATCTAGTTATCACGATCTTCTTGGCATCAATGAAAGACAAAAATGGTTATTGTGAGTTATCCGTAAAAGATAAACATATGCTGTCGCGGACTTTTCTGTAGAGTTGGTTTGATGTATTCAATTCTGAGTACAAACATTTTGCGTTTTGGTTACGGTTTAGTAGTAGCGTAAGCTATTTAAGCTTACAAAAAAGCGAACATTTTTTTTCACTTTTGGTTCACTCACAGAAGGTGATTTTTAAGGGTGAAGGGCTTGAGCATTAAACCTCTTATAACCTACCTTCCGGGAAAAATCTTGAATATTTTGCAAAAAAAAAAAAAACCATGACAATCGGATGAATGTATATGGCAGCACATGCTTGCCCTGGAATCTACTTATCCCGATCTCCTTGGCACCAATGAAAGACAAAAATGGTTATTGTGTTTTTTATCTGTAAAAGATAAACATATGGATTGTCGCGGACTTTTTTGCAGAGTTTTTTTTTTTTGAGATATTCAATTCTGTGTACATTAATTTTGTGCATTTGTTATGATTTAGGCAGCGTAAGCGATTTAAGGTATAAAAAAAAAGGGGACTTTTTCACGTTCTTCACTACAAAGGGTGTTTTTTAAGGGTGTATCTCAACTCTCTTATAGCCTGTGTTCATCCCGGGAACATCCTGAACATTTTGCAAAAAACACACCATCACAATCGGATCAAGGGGTATGGCCGGCGCATAAAATACGAACGAACGAAACAAACAAACATTTATTTTTATATAGGTATTAGATAGGGTAACATTAACTCAGGGTAGTAAATGTGTGGATAGTTTATGTTTTGTGCTGCCATGAACCTTCGGCTTTGATATTACTAGTGAATTAGACAGTTAAAAGAAATCTCAAAAAAACTAAAAACAAGTGGCCTCTGAACAAAATTTATTGACCGCGGAGGAGAAGCTAGTACAACTGCAGGGATTTAATTGTTATACCTTAATAATACAGGAACGTTGAGCCGCCAACCCTCCAGTCTTACTGTTTTGAATAACACAAGTATTATGTTTTGAAAGTGTATAGTAGAGGGATTTCAAATAATATGGACCCTTCGGTTTGAGTGGACCCTGTTAATATCTTCTTTAATTGGTGTAGCCCTGGAACAGAAACTATTTTAACTTCTTCCCCTCCATCAAATTTGACGTATTCAAGGCCAGTTTTATTTTATTCTTTGTGCGAAGAAGGGTATATTTGTGAATATTTATGAAAACGAATATTTTAAAAGTTTTGTCAAGCTAAGAATTTGAACTTAATTTCTGATATTCAGTATTATAAATGTTGAAAAATCTCCTAAATATATTATATATATCTAGATGCTGTTTTAACATACTGATGGTTTTGTTTTTGGTATTATGTGACATGGCTGCTGTATAAAATAATTAAACATAACAAAGGAATTCGGTTAATATGGATCCTCCAAGAGGCGGTTAAAGTGTACCTGTGTCCACTTTACACGAATACGTATATTTTATTAATGAAGATGCTATCTGCTAAAACCATGCACTTGATTCATTTTATTTATTATCCTTGTAGTTTTTACGAAACCCAAAGACCGTCGCCGTTCTGCAGATTAAAAGACTTGTGAATGTTATAATCAACATACATTTTTTCAGAACATTAAATTAATACCAACGCTTTTTAATTTGGATCATCTATAAATACTCTCAGATTAATTTGTGCCTGTCTGTATAAATTAATAGAGTAAATAAACTTAAAAATATTATAAAGGCTAGGATGGACTCTGTGGTCCACTTTATCCGAATATGGAGGTTAAAGTGGACCTTTCTTATAATGTAATAATTTTTATAAATTATGAAGATGTTTTCATATTTGAATAAAATAACAATACTATTTCATAGTAATAACACTAATGATAATCACTGTACTTAAAACAAAATTCAAATCCTTTAATTAAAAAGAAGAAAACACACATATTCAAAATAGGGTCCACATTACCCGAAGTTCCTCTACTTCTGTCTGAAACACGCTCACTGCATCAACATTACCCCTATAGCAGGATGTTCAGCTGAGCATATGATAGTAAGAAACTTTGTTTAGAGTAGAAAATTGTGATGCAGTAAAACGGTTGCATTTTTTAAAGCTAACTATAAGTAAATTGATTACATTGCATTGCGCTGATAAGATAGACATTTACGTATTAAAATACGCAAAGATTTGATAAGTCCATCAATCAGTAAGTGATTTCCTCAGAAAATTGAATTTATGGGGTCCGATTTAGCTTGTTAACAGAATATAGCCTATCTTTTCTCTTGTTAATTAACGCAAAGATTTGTTAAAAGTCCATCACCCAGGAACTGCTTAAATTAAGCGAATTCCTCATAAAATAGATTTTACGATCCGATTTTGTTGGTTGACGACGGAATATATCATTTATTTTGTTAATTAAATCTTAAATATCCAGTTACACTGTGAGAAAATAACATGCCTAGTGCTAAAGCGATTTAAATTTCGGTTTCAGGTAAACCCCCACTTTCTAATGGTCAAATTTAGTTTATTTTTTGGAGAAACACACTTTCTCGTATCATTTCAATAGGATATACCGAGTTTCATTGAAGAAAAACTAAAATTTCGGCCACTAGAGTGAATTTTAAATTTCACTTCTGATTAACCCTAATATCATCCCTAATCATCCGATTTAGGCGGTTTTAAAGAACATGATCTTACTTTCTTTTCTTAATTTGATTGCTATATACTGAGTTTGGTTCTGAAAAAAACTGCGGCCGCTAGAGCTTTAAACGTATATATATATATATATATATATATATATATATATACATATATATATAAGTATAATATATATATATATATTATATATGACATAAGAAAAAATAATGTCTGGACGGGATTCGAACCCGGAAACTTTGGGTCGGTACCCCAGCGTGTTATCTATTAACCACCAGGCGAATCCAATTCAAAACACTTATTTTTCTTATAGGCCTATTATATTCTCCATTATACTACTAGATGTCGCGAGAACTCGATCTTCATTGCCACCTAGTAGCTGACTGTAACAAGTAAGCAAATTAAGAGAATATTTTTACTTTAGAGCAGTGACGCTTTATTAATTATATATATATATATATATATATAATATAAGTATATATATACTTGCAGATGTAAATTTTCTCCCAAATTGTGAGTTCTTTAGATTTGTTTTAACTGTTTTTAGTAATTTTGTCTTTAGTTTCAATTGTGTGTGCAGCTATTGAGATTTTTCTATTCCTCCATTTTTAAACATTTCTAAGGTCAATTTCAATCATAATAAGTTCCTTTTTGTTTTTCCTATGTATATCCTTTCACAATCTTTACAATCAATTTGATAAATCCCTCACTTGTTTTTGTCTTCAATCTTTTCATTTTTGTTGGTTTTTGATTAATTTATTCAAACTGAAATCACAACAGTTGTAATGCATCGAGAATGTCGGACAAAAAATCAAGAAATATGAGGCGAGTGAAAATATACAACCCGTTAATAAACACTGGTCAACATGATTTTTGTCTCACGAGTACCAATAGTTGTGCTTTAATGCAGTTTTTTATCGTGTTTTTCAATGTGTCCCGAGTCTGAAGATTTTCAGGCCTCTAAGCAAAATTTACCGAATTTTCCAGTACTAGTACTACCTTGGTTCTTCCTAGACGTCAGTATGAGGCGGAACGCTGACCACGGACCACTCAAATGACATCTATACGAAAACAAGTGTAACTCAATTACTATGGTTCAAATTCTTCTCTGTAGGGGGAGAGAGCCTAAATCTCTGTTAAGGAAACGTGGGCTTACAAGAAGGAGGAGGTTAAGATTCCCACTTTATAATTTTTTGCTATCGTTATTTTTGGTGTCTACTAGTTAAGATCGATAAAGATGTATATATTCATCCGTTACGAATTAGGCCTTTATAGACCTGTTTCGCCCCCATCTAGCAGTCATTTAAGAGGTCTTCCTGGTCGACGATGTCCTTTGGGTTTATATTGCATCATATATATATATATATATATATATGCCCACCGCTGTGGTCTCGAGGTAGCGTGCTGCCTTATCACGCAACGGGCCCGGGTTCGATCCCCGGTCGGGGCAGTTTTTCTGGCTGAAGTTTTTATCGGGGTTTTTCCTAACCTGTAAGACAAATGTCAGGAAAACTTTAAGGCCCAAACGGTTCCTGAAATCATGTGGCCAACATCATTATCATTATCATCTTCATCATCCTTCACCCGTGTGGAAAGCAACTACCACACCTACAATTCCCTAGTAAAGCTGCAAGCATAGCATGAAAATGCCATGATTGCAGTGAAGGACCTGCCTTACGGACAGAATTACTATGGATGGATATATAAATTAAACTTTTCATGAGTACGACACCTCAATGCCTTTCATTCCTTCGGAATTCGTTAAAAAAACTATCTTATTGCCACATTCCTCTCTGCTCTACCTACACATCCTGTTATCTTTAACAATCCAAAGAAATGACTGCGCATGTCATTTATATTTGCGTTTGTTGTTTGTTTAGATAAGACAGGGAATGATTGTGTTGTCATAAAATGGCGAAATATGAATTTTCCACTTCAAATGTAATCAGTTTCACCTTCATTTATCTGCAAATTTGTAATACAGAATGCAGAATAAGTCAATTAACCAAAAATGTTAACAAAATTGATTCGTTCTAACCTTATATTTGCTCTTTTTGTCTAGGGTAAATTATTAGATTGAATTTCAGTCGATTAGGCTTTAATATACCATTTGTTCCTGAAAAATGGACACCATTATATAGAGTTTCTGACAGTGCCGCAACCATGTGCAGTGGTTAACTGACTTATGCCGCACCTGTAGATTAATTATTATTATAATAAAATAAGAAATGCGCACAACGTGCAAAGAAGATTGTTCTCAGTCACTGCAGAGTTTCAACAATGATTCTGATCTCATCCTACAGTTTAACACATGGTATTTCTCGCACTGTTCGCCACATCTTGCACACAAGCAGTCTGGGCTGGGCTCGTGGAATCTCTGGTTGCTGCACAGCTTGTGGTGAAATCCATGCACAGCGAGTCTGGTCACTGTGTGGCGCAATTCATATTCTCCCTAAGTCCATTCACGGTTTGTCATGGCGTCAGTAATATAGGATTTTCCCCATATTTTGCGTTTCTTCTCGTGGAGTTCTTGCAGGAGGTCCTGGTAAGCTGGTGTCACTGGTAGTAGGAACTTTAGCCTGAGCTCTTCTATGTAGAATGGTTCTCTGGAGAGTTCATATACAAGTCTTGAGGGCGTGTATCTGGAGAGACAGAGCACCCTTTTTAGGTATGTGGCTTTTAGTTTCTCTATTTTTTCTAGGTTCGTTTTCTTTAAATGGACCCATATGTTGCAGTGGGATTAACTTTAAGTTCAAAAAGTTGTAGGGCTGTTTCTAGTGAGAGTTTGTTTATTGACTTAATGTCGCTTATGGCTCTTATCGCAGCATTTACTCTGTCATTTACATGGTTTGTAAACACGCTTCTCTGTGTTTGGAAAGTGACTCCCAGATACGTGAAGCTAGTTACTAATTTTAGTGTTTTTCCATCGATGTAGAAAATGCCTCGTCTACCCCCTTTAATTATTATTATAAGTTTAGTTAGGAAATAGGCCTACTTCTCAGTAGCTCCTGAAGCTATTGGGTTGAGACCATTCCATTAGAGTTGGTCGTGACAAACTGGGGATCTGTGAAATAATATATTTTCATTTTTATCTTAGTTTAATCTCTTCCTTCGTAGATACTTTTACATGCCCCACGTCACCCAGTCTTACAGGGACACGATCTGTCGGGAGAAGATTTTAAACTCTTGATAATACATCTACTTTTCTTGACCACACAAAGATATGGAAGATCTCTCTGGATGAATTAATAGCTCAATTTCAGGGCCACCTCCGAGAAAATACGGACATTTAAGACAAGACACGCCATTTACTCATACATTCATATCAAACAAGCGAATATGTTATGGATGATTATGATGGACAGATGGTGTTCAGGGAATATTTAGGCCTTAACGTCCTCTGACATTTGTCTTACAGGTGAGGAAAGATACCGAAAAAAAAACTCATTCAGGAAATTTGTCCCGACCGGGAATAAAACCCAGGCCCGCTTCCTCTAAGGCAAACATGTTACCACTAGTCACAGCTGTGGACTACGAAATAAAAAACAGAAAATATATTCTATTTAAATACGAAATTTAAAATAAATGTATTTATATTCATCAATTAAGATATATTGAAATAAGTTAATATTCTGTAATGCAATCTAAATATTATATAATGTATTATTAGTGTTTTTAGGTCTATTTATTTTTAACAACTCAGTTGATATTGCAATTCAAGTCTGAACGTGAAAGAGCCCAAAAAAAAAAAAAAAATCTCACAGTCCTCTTGTTTCAGGTTTAAGGTCTATTACAAGCCAAAATACATCAATCGATATCCGTAGTTTTACTACGCTTCCGAAGGAAAACATGCACATGATTTTTATGCTCTTAAAATCATCGACACCCACCCGATTTGAACACGCGGATCTCTTGACTAGGAGCGAGTATTGTACCTTAGTCCACGAGGATGGACAAGACTTCATAACAATCAGCTATATGATCTTTTATGGGAAACCAGGTGGTGGCGGTGGGCATCGTAAGGTATTTGGGTAGCTAGAATAAGTAACGACTCCAGGTTGAGAAGACCAGCTATAACGACTGGGGGACCCATAATGCTGACCACATGTTACCCCTATATTCGCAAGATGATCGTGTGGATGTGATGCCAGTAGCCGGCTGGTAGGCCAAGGGCCTTCTAGGCCTCTCGCGCTTGGAGTTTTTTTTTTTTTTTTTTTTTTTTTTTTTTAGTTGGTGGCGGTGGACTAGTGTTATGTTCCTAGCCTCTGATCTCGAGGGTAGCGGGTTCAAACCCTTCCGGGGGCTGCCGTTGGTCCAGAGTCTGAAGATTTTCAGGCTCGTAAAAAATCCGTAAGCCTGAATAAAAGGCCTCTACGCAAAACTTATCGACCTCAACATCTTAGTAATACCTTAGTTGTCTGCTAGATGTCTCATTGGGTCGGTGTGTTGACCGCATGCCATCCATGACATCTACGAGCAAATAAGGTAACTAAAGATGTTTTTATTATTAATTTAACACTTCTCAATGAAGGATATATTAAAATTTGAAGAGAAAAATTCTCGCCCAGACCGAGACTCGAACCCGGGACCTTTGGCTTTCGGTACCAATGCTCTACCAATCGAGCTACCGGGGCGAATCCAAAGCTTCAAGCGTTTGGTGCGCGGGAATTACAACATATATAAGAGAAAAATTTGCGTTTAGATTGGAACTTCGCCCCGGTAGCTCAGTTGGTAGAGCATTGGTACGGAAAGCCAAAGGTCCCGGGTTCGAGTCTCGGTCTGGGCGAGAATTTTTCTCTTCAAATTTAAGGTAACTAAAATTAACTTGGTCTAGTAACTCCTCTAACAAAGAAGAGGTTATGGCTCAACAATGGACTGCACCTCGTAGACTGAGATGGGCTGAACATGTGCCAAGAATGGGGAATGAAAAGGGAGCATAGAAACTCTTGTAGGGTCATTCCACATCAAATCATCCAGGAAAAATCAAATTTGTTACCCATAACCTCTCATTTTAATGAAACTTTGTATTTTTTATCTTATCATGTAGTTCTGAAAGTATACCAAATTTTATCTCTTTATTTCAACTGGTTTTTTTGTTATAATTATATGAATGAAATATTAGTAACGGTTTTGCCATTTCCAAACCTCCGAAAAGAACTTCTACTTTCAATTAAATATATTTGCATATTTGACATTTATAGTGCAAATCTTATCAAAGTTTGCAGTATTGTTGAGTGAACAGTGCTAATTCAATAAAAAATATCACAATATTTCATGATAAAATCAAATGTTTCATACCTCTCCTCATAATTAATCTTCTAAGTATTTATTAATTTTATGAGGAGAGGAATGAAACATTTGATTTTATCTTAAATTAAACCTCATAGTGATTTATTCCTATAAAAGTATAATACTTCATGTATATTTGTTTAATAAAAAATATTTTTATAAGTTTTTAAAATATTTTTCCCAACAAAACGGTGTTTTACAAAAAAATCATATCTCTAAGAGGCAAAGTGATAATCAAGTCAATTCATTTTAATTAATCTACAACATATTTCCTATTTAAGAAACAACAACATACTTTGCAATGTTTTTGTTCTTGGCAATACAATCACTAATGTAGAAATACAAAAAATTGATTTGATTTTTTTATTATTATTTTGCCAAGTCCATGAGGTTGTGTTACCCATGGATGAGTGATGATGCACTTGTCCATGGATGAGTGATGATGCACTTGTCGTTGGATGGAATCCTGAAGACACTCTGTGTGACAGTGTGACTTTGCCTCTAATGTGACTGCCCCTTTGGGAGTACAGATAATGATCTCACATATGGAGATTGAAATATCAACACAATAAATTTATGTTTTATTAATTAAATAAAAATAAAACGTAGTTTTATTTGATTTTCATATTTATTATATAATTCAGTGACAGCTGTTTTGGTACACTGTACCTTCTTCAGATATGTTAAGAAATTATGAATATCATACGTAGGCCCACTTTCAAATAAAATATCTAAACACTTTAAAAAGTTGAACATTAATGTGGCATTTAAAACTAATAAAACTTTACAAAATATAATAAAAAACAATAAAACCAAAATAAAAAAATAAAAATTATTAGGTGTATATAAATTGAAGTGTGGCACATGTGACAATGTCTGTATAGGACAAACTGGTAGACCTTTTATCTCTCGGATAAAGGAACACATGAGATCATATAACAGAAATTTAGAATATTCAAAATATGCTAACCACCTATTCCAATTTAATCATTGTTTCTATCCAAAATTTGAAATTTTACATGTTTGTGATAAGGGTAAGAAGTTAGATTTTTTGGAGGCTGTAGAAATAAATAAATAAATTGAAAAGTAGTAACAAACTGTTAAATTCTCAACTTGATTTGAATGAATCCCCTTTATTAAATTTAAAAATTTAAATAAATATTGTTGTATTGTTGCTTAGATCAGTTGGAACACAATTCATAATTTCTTAACATGTCTGAAGAAGGTACAGTGTACACCGAAACAGCTGTCACTGAATGATATAATAAATATGAAACTCAAATAAAACTACATTTTATTTTTATTTAATTAATAAATATGGATTTTCATCAAGTAAACAGGAACTCAATTGATAATTTATGTTTTGACTGAGATAACGTTCATTTCTTTGTAATTATAATATTAATTACTCTCAGTGAAAAATAATTTAAAAAAGTCTTTATCTGCATTGGTTAAAAAAATATGCAAAATAGACAAAATGGTTTTTATCGATGGGTGACGAATGAATTTGGAAAAGATACATCTCAACTTCAACTTTGGCTGTCAGAAGCATTTGAAATTCAACATGCTAAAAATCGTCTCATTTTCTTGATACGCTGTAGAAACACTGATATATATCCTAAACATCTTCTAAAATTTAATGGAAGTGGCGTTTCACTCAAAAGTAAGAGACAGGGAATCGAAAATTAAAAAAGGTGATGGATAGATTTAAAACTAAATTGTTCGATTTGGAAATTGAAGATACAAGAAAATGATCTCACATATGGAAATTGAAACGTCGACACAATAAATTTATGTTTTGACTGAGATAACGTTTATTTCTTTGTAATTATAATAGATACCTTTGTATTTGCCTGTAACCTGGGATCAAACCTAGTTGCCTGTTGGTATGCAGGAAGTTTTTGGGAATTATTAATCCAGTTATGAAACCATCCCTTGTACAAAAAAAACACCAGATTACGTTTATATAACACTTTGGCTAGACCAGTGTTGACCTATGGTAGTGAAGCATGGACACTAAAAAGACAATATGAAAGCAGAATAACGGCTTGTGAAATGAGATTCATGCGCAGAACAGTGGGTTACACCAGATGGGATTGGAAAAGGAACACCGATATCTTAAAAGAATTGAAGACTATGCCAATTTTGAAATATATTAAACAGTACCAACTAAATTGGAAACACCGTCTTGAAAGAATGAGTTCAAATCGGATTCCCAAAGCTGTTTATAATTATATACCAAGAGGACGAAGATCTCTGGGCCATCCTACGAAATGCTGGAGGGAACATTTTCTATCATAACAGGCCTTCGCCTAATACTTGAAAAGGAGAAGAAGAAGAAGACAAGGAAAATAACTTACAATATCCAGGCCAGTATTATTAGTTTGGCTCTACAATAAATAGTGAAGTTTGACTTAAACTTTAAACATATTTTTCTCGAAACTTACATAATGGTGCATAGCCGGTTGATGCAAAACACTGTCTAATTATGTCACTTTATAAAACTGGCTCTCTAGGCTGGAGGTTCATACAATAGGTCTTCAGAAAAAGAGCAAATTCTAGAAGACCAAACTGAAAGCCTCAGAGGTTAGCTGAAAATAACTGGCCTAAGCTAGGAAACGGGATATTGAAATGTAGTATGTGGAATGTTCAGGACTCTAGAAATAAGTTATTTATAATTTGTATATTTTTTTATTTTTTAGGTTATATAAAAAAATAGTTTAATTCTCTACAAATAAGATGCACTCTGCGAGAAGTTTGGTTACAATCAGTTATGCATTTTGTAAACAACTACCAGTATAACTGGAAACTTATATACAATGTTTGTCCAAGGACAGAATACCAAAAGCCATGCTTCGTTACTGTCCATATGGAATGAGATCCTTGAAAATCTATAATCTATAATTGTGTACAGGAGCTATACTTGTATTAATACTTATAAAATACTGATGAGGTTATGCTATATAATGTTAAAAATATAAAATAGGTACCCGATATAGCTGTCAACTACATCAACTTCTGTTTAAAAAACTTTGTCAAGTGGTTAAGACAATGAAGGCCTCTCAAAAGCAAGTTTCATCTTCTGCATTCTATTTGGTATCAGAATGCAGAAGATAAGACTTGATTTTGAAAGGCCTTAATTGTCTTAACCACTTGACGAAGTTTTTAAACAGAAATTGATTTATTAAGTTATGTAGGTAGGAAATAGCACTATGAGGTTTATTTTAATATTGTTTAGTTGTTTCTTGACCTCATACTTCTTAACTCCAAAGCAGACTCGAGTTTCTTCACTTCATTTGTGACATTCTCAATGCTGTATCATGTTCACAACTGATGTCAAACGGCCTCCTCTCCTGCAGACTGACCTCTGTGCCATCTGATGGCTGGCCGATGAACTTCCAAATCAATCCCCTCTCCTTATCACCGGATATTTCAAAATTCATAGTTGTGTTTTTATTCTTGCATATGAAGGAACTCACAATTTGGGAAAAAATTACATATGCAAGAATAAAAACACAACTATGAATTTTGAAATACCCGGTGATAAGGAGAGGGGATTGATTTGGAAGTTTGTCGGCCAGCCATCAGATGGCACAGAGGTCAGTCTGCAGGAGAGGAGGCCGTTGGACATCAGTTGTGAACGCAATACAGCATTGAGAATGTCACAAATGAAGTGAAGAAACTCGAGTCTGCTTTGGAGTTAAGAAGTATGAGGTGAGTCAAGAAACATCTAAAGAATATAGAAATTGATTTAGTTGAGGACGACTGCTATATCAGGTACCTATGTTAATATTTTAACATTCTATACTTGTATGTCAGATGATGAAGACACACTCACTCGTATCAACTAAAGAGTAAGTTTGTCACACTTAATAAAACTCAACCCAGCATTTAATATGACAACTTGCTCTGTCCTTCATTAATTGCTCCACTTTTTTATCTTAAACATCTCATTAATCCTTTTCCATTGCAAGAGTCATAATCATTTTGAACAGTTCTTTCAAGGCAGCATAATAGGTCTCATAACAATACCAAAAATTGGCATAATGCTGAATGGTGAATAATACCAATCAGCAGAATGTCACAGAGGACATTGCTGCTGTTTATAATAGGTCTCGTAAGAATATCAAAAACTCATAATACTATTGGTGAATAATGCCAAACAGCAGAATGTTGCAGAGCACAATGCTATTGTCTACTTACTTTACTTTAGTAGTAGTAGGACTTTATTAGGCTAAAATAAAATACCGTACATGTAATGTTATTTACAAATATGGGTCGCATGGGCAGCAAGCTGTATGTGCTGTTGACAGTCCTTATCAATAAAATAATGTCTAGTAACAATGTAAAGTAAAAAAATAGAAACACAATTGAAAACAATACAATTACCTTACACATTAATTAGGTTACTTAAAATCATTAAGTATTAATGATATTACACTATGTTTACATATATATTTATTCACAAATGAGTGTTGTTCTTATTTTCTGCATTTTTTTCCAGAAATTTACCCATGTTTATCCAATTTTCTGGGTTTACCATTAACACATAGCATGCCAATCTTTCATGATTTGAATTTAGAATACTTTCCGGTAACAGCTGATGCCTTCAATATTCTAAATCATTACATTTTCCTAATACTGTATATGTATTTCATCTTCAAAGCTCCAGCACATTGGACATACGTCGGTAATATTTAGAAATTTCCATGCCCCAATCTAAACCAAGTAAGCCCTGGTCTCTCTCTAAATCTTAGATTGGATATGTATGATTCCTTTCCACAGACTTGTTTCGGGTCTCTTTGTAAACACAGTGAACGTTTCCCCATACATTCAGTGAAAATATCTTGTTGGTTTATATCTAAGTACCTCTTCCTTATTTTTCTCCACACATTCTTGTGATTTTCAGTCTCTTTTTCCCATACCCAACAACTTGAGCCAGTCAGTATTGTGCACTGCTTGCAAAAAAGTGTGAGTATAGTAGGTTTAGGGTCTTCTAAACCTGTTCATAAATCTGTTTGACATTATTCACTAGTATTACCCGAATTAATAGTGAAGTGAGTTGTCAGCCACATGTTAAATCCCAACCTGGAGGGCCAGATCTCAAATTTGATTCTGGGGCAGAATGGCCCATTTATTCCCTCAGGCACTGGGTGCCCATTATGGTTACCTCTTATGATAAGTGAGATTATTGAAAATCCTGAATCACCTCATGGGAACCATCCTTGTCCCAGAGGTAATAAGATACATAGTTCTCCATGTTGGAAATTGGATCATAGGGCTTATATCTACATCTAAAAACCACAGAATTGTTAAAAAGCCTTTACCTAGTCTCAGATCCAGACTGGACATTGGCAAATGACCTAATTAACATACTGTGCTGTAAATAACACCTTAGTTGGTAAACCTTCAGAAAAATGACATTGGTCAGTGAAGGATGGAAGAAAATGCTAAGTCCTGACAATTGTCTATGATGCTATTGTAGAAGAAGAAACCTTCACATGAATAATTGAGGTAGACACCCTCTTTTCTACAATAAATGTTTCCATGTTTAAATATCTCTATAAACATGTTGTCAGTCAGCATATCAAGAAGATAAATATGACGGCTATAATTAACCATACATTTATTCTGCAAAGTTGAGCTGAAAAAAGGAAAATATTTTGTTACATATAAAGTACATATTTAATTTTTAAAATAAAAAACACACTATATTTTTTAATGGGAGAACAATATTTATCATAATTAATGCCACAAGTGATTTCAAATTTGTCTAGAGAATTTGGAAATCAAGAATGGCATTTGTTAGGACTATTTAACAAATAAAATTAAGCTGTTTACACACAAATCATTATGTAAATATAGTTATTTTAAAATATGTATATATTTAATATAAATGGAGATGTTTGAAAACAAATGAGGTATGTTTGTTGTTTCATTTGTTTATCACTGCAAACAGATCATTTATTATTTATTGCCGAAGGATCGCAATATTGTAAGATTGCACCCTAGTGGAGAAAAAATGAAACACATAAAACTCTTTATAACCAATATTACTAGTCACTGCAAAAGGATGCTCTGAATTATTCAGAATGTTAAAAAGGAGTAGCTTGATTTTATTGTGATAAAATTTAATTGATAAAATCCAGGTGAAAAACATTGTGATTGGTTGTAAATCAAAATTCATTAAAATGTGATTAGTCATTGACTCCCATTTGGGGCATGAGTTAAATAGTCAAAAAAAAAAAAGAGACAGAGTCATTCAGTTTGATTAAAAGGCAACAAGTATGTTGTATAGTATTAATGTAATTTACACTTTATTATAAGTTATAATGCTGTTTGACTTTTCTATTGTTCATTTGACATTACTCAGGGGCAATGACAGCTCTTTCATTTAGTAACTGAGTGTTAATTAGAATATTCTTTAAATTATCTGTAAATTATTTCATTATTGATACTTAGAGCTGAAGCATTTGAGACTCACATTTGAAGGTCCTTGTTCAAACCCCAGGGCTGACCAAACTGGCAAAGATTTTCTACTAGTTTTCCTCAATTGTCAAAATAAATGTTGGATTGGAATTTCAGTATCAGGAACTGATTTGTTGCATTCAATATATTCATCATTTTGTAGTATAATTAAAACAAATAATAAATAAATAGTTGCTCTGTGACCTCAGATGTTATAAGTATTTACAAATGAGAAAAATAGAATGTACAAGTAATTAAAAAATTACACCAAAGAAAATGTCATTTGAAAAATTTGATTTTGTCATAATAACACTGAGGAGTATGAGATTTTTGGATTGACTTGTTAGCTTCCTTCTGGATTGCGTATCGCTAGTTGAATTCCCAGCTGAATATGCTAGAATCCGCTTTATAAGTGTACTGTTTTGTATTATTTTTCTAGCATAAAAAAAAGCTTAAATCCTATCAAAAATAATAAATAATTTAAAGATAAAGGTAAATAGCTTTTTCAAGCCAAATATATCAAATTGTGGAAAGCAACGGGAAGCTACCACACCTACAATTCCCTAGTAAAGCTGCAAGCATAACATGAAAATGCTATGATTGCAGTGAAGGACCTGCATTTTGGGCAGAATTACTATTATATCAACTTATTATAGACAAGAGATATGAAAATAAGCTGTTTTCCCTATGCCTCTCGCGGCCATTTGAAGCCATCAAGCTATTTCTAGGAGATTTATATAGAGAAAGTGCACCTCTGTGCTTCTAAGCATGCCTGATCGAGATTTCTGTGGCAGAATTCAATTCCCAATTTGAACTATCTGAGTATTTACATAACTTGCCAAATAAAGTACAAATACACTGTTTTTATTATAACTATTCACTATTTTGAATTAAATGAATTTTTCTCAGGGGCTCAGTGAACCATTGAACATATATAATGTGCTGCTACAGTCCAGGGGATACATACAGTTTAAGGGTTATTATGGATACAAGCAACTTTGCCCCCCAGCAACTTGTGCTCAGACCTAAAAGCCTTCAAAAAGCAGTGCTCTTGATTGACTCAAAATCAGCAATTCAATCTATTGCTTCAAATGACCAGCTAACATCCAAAACTATAAAAGAAGAAAGTGAAACACTAAAAACTCCTCTTTAAACAAGGAAAATTAATAATTTTTCAATGGATCCCATCACATTTTGACATTTCTAAGAATGAGAATACAAAAAGAAGGATACAACATTTAACCCTCCAACTTCACTGGACATAAAATCAGTAATAAGACTTGAAATGAATCTAGTTCAAGCCTTTTATAAGAAAAACCATCAAAATCATTCCAAGACTAAATTTGGAAAATACCAGACGCATGTGGCAGATGAACAAAACCACACCTAGAAAAGAAGCAACAACATATTCCGACTAAACTCTGAATGTGATTGTCTTGCATTGCATCTATGTAGCAACAAAATTTTTTACATCTCATAACACTGCACCAAAACACCAAAATGAATGTAGAACATCTACTTCATTGCCAAAAAATGGACTGTCATCTCCAGAAGAGAGAATCTCCCAAAATTGTCCTTGAATGCTAGAAGACTTAGGAAGTGTTTCCCTCATGTCTTGTCATTAGACAATAGCAATGACATAATAAGTTAGATTTACACAAACATACCTGAGTGACACAACCATCCTCAAATATAATTTTAAACTGTGGAGAACTTTTGGACTGTCATCCATCTTTTTCTTTTTCATCTGTGGCTTCACAGCATTTTTTAGTTTAGACCTGTTACAATCAATCACTCTCTCCTGTCTTGCTCTACATTCCTTCAAGCTTTAACACTCAGAGCTCTTAAATGTGCCTTGACATCATCCAATCTTCTTACTTTCTGTCGCTCCACATTAGGTCAACCTTCCAGTTTTGAATTCAAGGTTATTTGTGGTATATGGTCCTCTTTAATTCTAATATGTTACAACAATTTCAATCTTTTTATCTTCATTTCAGCTACAATATCAGGTGACTTATATTGTATTTCAAATTCCAGATTATATCATCGATATTATATATTATTCTTCATTGACATTATCAAGTTAGGGTCCATATATAATCCTCATAATTCTCCTTTCACATGTCATTAGATACGATTCTATTTTCCATTCTCTTTGTTAGTGTCCAAGGCCTCAATTCATAATAGTCTGGTATAATAATAATAATAATAATACTAATAATAATAATAATAAAATATTAATAATAATAATAATAATATTATATTAATAATAATAATAATATAATATAATATAATAATAATAGTAATATTATAATATTAATATTAATAATAATTATATAATATAATCATCATAATATTAATACTAATAATAATATTAATACTATAATATATTCATAATTAATAATAATAATATTATTATTAATATTAATGATATGATGTAGTTGTTTATGTGTTATTGTTGTTTGATAATTGTATATTGGTATTGGCTGTTATCTATTTGTTTGTTATTGTTATTGTATTGTTGTTGTTATTGTTGTGTATTGTCGTTTATTGTGTGATTGTCGTATTGTCGTTATTGTGTTGTGGTTGTCGTTATGGTTGTTGTTGTGTTACGTTATATGTTGTTGTTGTTGTTATTGTTATTATTATTATTTCTATATATCTAATTTTTGTCTTTTGTATATTTTGTCAGGATGTTAGTAATTAGCTCTGATGTACTCGTATTGATTACATCTTACTACTTTAGCCTCATCCATATTCATTGTTGGTCGGGGATTACTTCATATATTATGATTTTGTTAGAGGTCAATGGATAAGTTATCATTTAATATTCTCATTTCTAGCATTATTTAAAAATTGAAATGCGTCCCAAGATATTTATTTCATTCTACAAAATCATCACAACAAAACTATAGGGACCTACTTGACGAATTCTGAAGATGAACAAAACCCATAAGGCCCTCTGCAGTTTTTTTAATTAAAACGAATAAAATTATTGGATCACTCTGGTACATTTGTATCAGTTAGACTTGCATAATTAATCGGTACTAGTAAAAATCATGGTGATTTTCGTCGTTGACGTATTAGTTCACAGTATATATTAAGGACGGTTAAAAAACTATAATGTAGTTACTTGTAGGTCCGTCTCCTCAACTTAAGTTCTTTTAAATTACATGGAAATAAAGTTAATACATTCATAAATATGAAAATCAAATAAAACTACGTTTTATTTTTATTTAATTAATTAACACATTCTTAAATATTGTTTTACATTGGTGCAGAGAAGAGGGAGGACAATCTTATTCTAGTCTTGCTGTGACGAGAAATTTTGAACAAGAGGCCTCTTATTTCAGCCGTGAGATCCTGTTTTTGCCGAAAAATAGGTATGGATGGAAACTACTGGTTTATTTCCTAGCAGAGGAAAGGCATACGCGGGATTTTTATCACCCTGCAAAAATCCATCAGTCTTAACCAGATTTGATTATGTAAAAAGAGAAGGCTCATTAGCCTTAATTCCAAGCCGGCTCTAAACCAATGAATATATAATATATAGTAATGATTTCGTAACAATTCAAATGATGATTATGATATATATAACTGCTGGGAGGGAGAATCAATCAAATAAGTGGATCAATTTAAGTGATATTTGTATTATTAATTTAACACTTCTCATTGAAGGATATAATTATATTTGAAGAGAAAAATTTTCGCCCAGACCAAAACTCGAACCCGGAACCTTGGCTCTCTAGGCCAATGTTCTCCCAACTGAGCTATCGGGCGAGTTCCAATCTAGACGCAAAATTTCTCTATTATATATGTTGTATTCCCCATCACCAAATGATATGAAGCTTTGTTTGTTATCTTTGCAAATAGCGGCTTCTTACTTAAGACGACACTTATCAGGAATATAAACACTACTTTATAAAGCCTGTAGGGCTACAATTGATTTTTGTATTATTAATTTAACACTTCTCACTGAAGGATAAATATACAAGCAAAGCTTCATAGCATTTGGTGCAGGGAATTACAACGTATATAAGAGAGAAATTTGCATCTAGATCGGAAACTCACCCCGATAGTTCAGATGGTAGAACCATTGGCCTATAAAGCCAAAGTCCCGGGTTCGAGTCTCGGTCTGGGCGAAAATATTTCTCTTCAAATATAATTTAAGTTTAAATACCTGATAACTGTGATTAAAAAAAGAGGGAAATGGATCTGCAGATATTCAGTTATGAAAACAGCAAGAAAGGTTTTGGTTTCCTACATTCAATATGGGGGAATAAGATTATTTTCAGGAGCACAAAATTATACATGGAAAAAGCATTAGTTGGAAGTATTTATGCTATAACAGTGAAATATTGGTAGTGAATGAAAAATCAAAAAGTTTTGGGAGTTGAAATGAATTAATTGGAAAAAGAAGTGAAGGTGTATCAAGATTGTAAAGAATCTGGAATGAACCAAATTAAGAGACGAATGAAAGCAGGGGAAAATCTAATAGAATTAAAGACAGTTAAGTGTAAAAAAACATTTTATCAAACTGATTTATAAATTTAAAATTACCTCATAATGTTACTTCCCACTGAAATTTGATAAAAAAAGAGTTAAAGTGGTTAGAACATCTAAAGAGGATGTAATAAAATATATTTTAATGGACACCAGCCAGAAGAGATATTCAGGGATGACCAGGATATCAGAAAATTAAAGAAAGATATTTCTTGAAAGATACTTCAAGAAGAATACATCCTTGATCAAGTAACATCGAAATTGGGAACAGGAAGGGAGTCCAATTCAAAAATTCCTGAATATATAAATATATTCACACTGATGTCAAATTAGGCTTTTTTCACTGTTATATATATATGAGAAAATAATATATTTTCTTAAGACATTATGAATAATCAGGTAATTATAGTTAATGATAAAATCAAATGTTTCTTACCTCTCCTCATATAAATCTTCTAAGTAGATCACGATTTCGAGACCTTAACGGTCTCTTCTTCAGTACAAGCTTGGCGTTTGATGTTAAGTCGATCAAAGAAACCCTTCTTCTTCCCTCTGTTGGTAGACGATGAACCTCTGGATCAGGTCTTAATTTTATTAAGTAAAACCTCATAATGTTACTTCAATTAGAGTTTATTCTGTACTTACCCGAGTTTAATTCACATGTCATATTAATGTGCCAATAAAAGCCAGGTTCACATTCACATTTCCCTTTTATACATGTAGAATTTCTGGACATTGGTTTACTTCTTCACAGAAGGTTCCATATCTTGATGCTGGAAGTATAAAATATAATACTTACTATATAGTATATATATATATCATCCATAGTAATTCGCCCGAAGGCAGGTCTTTCACTGCAATCATAGCAATTTCATGCTATGCTTGCAGCTTTACTAGGGAATTGTAGGTGTGGTAGCTTCCCGTTGCTTTCCACACCGGTGAAGGATGATGATGATTATGATAATGATAAGGATGATGATGGTGATGATGGCCATATGATATCGGGGACCGTTTGGGCCTTAAAGTTTTCCTGACATTTGTCTTATAGGGAGGAAAAACCCCGATAAAAACCTCACCCAGAAAAACTGCCCCGACCGGGGATCGAACCCGGGCCCGCTGCGTGACAAGGCACTACGCTACTTCGAGACCACAGCGGTGGACATTATATATTATATATATATATATATATATATATATATATCCATCCATAGTAATTCTGCCCGAAGGCAGGTCCTTCACTGCAATCATAGCATTTTCATGCTATGCTTGCAGCTTTACTAGGGAATTGTGTAGGAGTGGTAGCTTCCCGTTGCTTTCCACCGGTGAAGGATGATGATAATGATAATGGTAAGGATTATAATGATAAGGATGATGGCCATATGATTTCGGGGACCGTTTGGGCCTTAAAGTTTTCCTGACATTTTGTTTATAGGGAGGAAAAAACCCCGATAAAAACCTCACCAGAAAAACTGCCCCGACCGGGGATCGAACCCGGGCCCGCTGCGTGACAAGGCACTACGCTACTTCGAGACCACAGCGGTGGACATTATTATATATATATATATATATAATATATCCATCCATAGTAATTCTGCCCGAAGGCAGGTCCTTCACTGCAATCATAGCATTTTCATGCTATGCTTGCAGCTTTACTAGGGAATTGTGTAGGAGTGGTAGCTTCCCGTTGCTTTCCACACCGGTGAAGGATGATGATAATGATAATGGTAAGGATTATAATGATAAGGATGATGGCCATATGATTTCGGGGGACCGTTGGGCCTTAAAGTTTTCCTGACATTTGTCTTACAGGTGAGGAAAAACCCCGATGAAAACCTCACCCAGAAAAAACTGCCCGGACCAGGGATCGAACCCGGGCCCGCTGCGTGACAAGGCAGCACGCTACCTCGAGACCACAGCGGGGGACATATATATATATATATATATATATACTATATTTATGTTTCCCATATTAGCAAATTCTGAATGAAAAAGCTGTAGCCGAGCGATTTAAGGCACGAAGCCTTGGTGCAGAGCTATAGGACTTATGCTGATTTAAGTACCTCTGGGGGTAGAAACGTTCTTACGGAATTTCGGCCAGTATGGGATCATGTTCACCCAGCATCATGAGGTATTTGGGTTAGCAATGATATGTAGCGGTCCAAGTTGAGAAAACCAGCTATAACAGCTGATTACATGTCACCCTTCTACTGGCTAGATGATTGTCCATCTCTATGATTAACATATGTGGATGTGAGGCCAGCAGTCAGCCGGTAGGCCAGGGGCCTTCTAGATTTGTCACACCTGGATTTTTTATGAGGTTGTTCTCACACTATTTAATTTTTTTTATAAATCTTCATCCATCCTTCCAACAATTTTTATTCATTTTTTTATAAATCTTCATCCATCCTTCCAACAATTTTTATTGATTTTTTATAAAATCTTCATCCATCCTTCCAACTAGATACCAAGTATAACTATATATATATATATGAAGGGCTTAGGGCAGTAACATGAAGCCACATTATGTTAAGAAATGTCATTTATTACAATGATAACAACTAAATGTATTGAATATCCATAAAATTATTTGTAAGTGCGCCAGTGATGAGTTATATATATATGTACAAAAAATAAAAATGCAGCCCTGAAGCAATTTTTAATTTTTTCTTCCTGATGATCTGATTTTGCTGGTTAATGAACTCAACCCTCCTTTTTTAATTGATACCTATATTCCAAGTTTGGTCCCAATAAATAGCTGCTGGAAATATATATATGTGTATATATATATTATAATTAAATGTTTAGCATTTAGCAATGCAAGTTTAATATGGTATGATAAGAAAAATAAATGCCTGGACGGGATTCGAACCCGGAACTCTGAGTTCCGGGTTCGAATCCCGTCCAGACATCTATTATTCTTATCATACCATATATATATATATATAATATAATATATGAAAGAAAAAAGAATGCTTGAGTCGGGATTTGACTCGAGTTCAAATCCCGACTCAAGCATTCTTTTTTATTTCATATCATATTTGCCTTCATTGCCAAATGTCAAAAAAAAATATATATATATATATATATATATATATATATATATATTTATATATATAGTTGGGTGTGTGAGTCTGTAATACTCTAGCAGCAATTTTTAGTTTGATTGGGACCAAACTTAGAATATACCTATCAATTAAAAAAAGAGGGTTGAGTTCATTAACAAGCAAATTCAGATTATCAGGAAGAAAAATTTAAAAATTGCTTCCGGGCTGCAAATTTTTATTTTTGTATCTCCAATATACCAGTTCCCTAACATTAATCCAAAGGTTGACTTCACACCAATTCCTAGGCCTTCCTAATGGTCTTTTCGAAAGCATTTTCTCATTAAACTTTTTGAAATCTTTTCTACCATCACCCATTCAAGCTAAATGACCTGGCATCTCAGTCTCCTTACTAAGCTTAATAACCATGACAATTTTAGGACAGTGATATAAATTATGGGGCTCCTTGTTTTTAAAATTCCTCATTCTCTATTCTGATCCCTTAAGGGACTGAATATTCATCACCAGCACTACAACCAATTGTCAGTCCTGATCTCTCTTCCATTCTATTCTATCCTTCAATTTAGCCATCCAATTACTTAGACCTGTTCTTCTTTTCTAATTAATTTGTTACATTTTCAATCCATTGTGTCTTTGGTCTTCCAATTCTTCTTTTCCAAGCGGTCTTTCATTTAATAATTTCTTTCGAATTTCATCATCAGTCATGCCATGAGCTGTACATGTCCTACTTAGTGTAGCCTGCCTATTCGAATAATTGTCATCAATTTAGATACTTTAAAAAGTTGATACAATTCCTCATTATGCTTGATTCTCCAGACACCATTTTCTTGTACTGATCCAAATATTTTCCTTCGTATTTCCTTTCAAACGTATATAGCCTTCTGCGGTCTCCTTAAGAGAGTGTCTAGCACTCAGATTCACATACAATACCACAGGACGTTTATTAAACAGACTTCCATTACAGCATGCCCATTACAAAGTATTGTAATACTGTATGCTCTTATGTTATTTAAAGTGGATTATTAATTATATGAAGGGTACAGCGAAAGAACCAAGTTTGTCACTATTTTGTTGAAATACATATAAGTATTATTGGATTCTCCATGAAAAGCACTATCATTTAGAAATGCGAAGCAATAAAAGATGCAATTCAGTCATGGGTTTATTTATCTCCAAAGTTTTGCACACAGATAGAAAGTATGAAAGTTGTACAACTAAAATTATGTTTTTCTAGATTTCAAGAACAAAAGTGATTTTCCTAGCTTATTCCCTGTACCCTTCATTTATAAATTCACAATAATTTCCAATTTTTCTTTTCAATTGAGATCTCCTCTATATTGTTTGTAAATTGTCAAATTCAATTTTGATAATATATTTTTTAAATCTTAGTAATGTTTGATCATAAGTTTATTAATTTGTACTGGACACTTTCATCCCGATTTTATTACACCATTGCGAAGTTTTCAGTGTTCAGTTTTTCAAATTCCCATAATACATTGTCAACTATTTGCGATTTTTGTTTCCACACAATTTAAATTTCAATCTTATAAATTTCAATTTTTATTTTCCTACAATCTCTCTGCTGTCCAAGGAAACGTTAGATACAAAATTCATCAGTGAGATCGTAGCAGGCCTCTAGACCTAAGACTTGTATGGAGGAAGAAGAAGAAGAAGAAGAAGAGGTGAAGAAGAAGATTTTCCTACATAGTAATCTGGATTTGAATAATTTAATATTTAATTTTAGGAAGTTATATTTTGAGGTTATTTTAATTATATTATTTTTGGTCTGGACATCTTACCTCAATATTAATGTTGAGGTAAGATGTCCAGACCAAAAATAATATAATTGAATAATTTAACTAAACCATAGTATACTCATCTTATATTCATATTTTTTAAAAATATTTTCAACTTGTTTTCTTTTTTGAATGTAGAGACAATGTTTTACATGCTTGGATTGCTACAGGTAAAATTATCATTTTATAAACTTAATCTTAAATTCTTAGAAAAATTTGACAAGAAAGATGGCACCTAAGTGAATAGTAACACAAACATTCTGTAATAGGAGTAGCATAGAATCTATAACTTAATTTTTTTAACACAAGCTTGTAGCTTACCATGGACACAGCTGTTGTCTTTTTCTACAGATCTGATATATTCTGGACTCTTACAATCACACCGACCTTTGTTACAATGAGTAGCACCAAGAAATGAATTGCATTCTCTGTCAGTTCTACAATTCTCATCAAGATCTGTAAATACATATAAATAAATTATAAAAATATTAACTAATAAATTGATTTGGTGTTTACTTTATGAAAATACATGATGTATTTAATAAATGAAACTATCAAAATTTTATATGATTCATAAATATTTATTTATTTAACATTCGTAACAGCTGTTTCAATACAATGTATCTTCATCAGACAAATTTATTTGTATTTATGACATTCATCTGATGAAGATACATTGTATAAACAGCTGTTATGAATGTTAAATAAAATATAAAAATGTTTCATATTTCCAGAAATTTAGTATTTTATAGTGATACAATTTTGATACCTTATCATAAAATTAACCTAATTGCTGAATAGTTAATAAAATTGATATGTTATTAAGTAAATTGAAGGGTTAATTTAAATTCCTAGACACATCCTGAATTACTGCTTTTGTTTGTAATAAGTACTTTATATAACAAGGCATAACATAAATGGCGAAGAGTTTTTTTTTTTTGCCTGAACTGGGAATCGAACCTGAACATTCAGCAATAAAATTTACAACAGAATATACTTTTTCCCACTGCTAATTTTTTGTTCGTCTTAAGACATGATGACTTGGTGTAGAGTAACGGGACTTCAGCTGGTTCAAACTCTCATGGGGAAGAAATTTCTCATGGAATTTTGGCCAATATCAGTATGAGACCTGCCAACCAGTATCATGAAGAATTTGGGTACCTGCAATAAGTAGTGGTTCCAGGTTGAGAAAACCAGCTAAAACAACTGGGAGATCTAACGTGTTGACTATATGTCACTCATATACTGGTAGATGATCACCCACATCTGTGATTTACACATGTGGATATTAGGCCAACAGATGGCTGGTAAGTAGGCTATTGCGTCATGAAGTTTATAAGACATTTATACATCATCAGTTTTGTTTTCCTAAATATTGTACGAGATTTTTTAATTATTCTAAGACCATAGAAACATCTATTAGCAGAACATACTTTATTTTATTTTAGAGGTACCATAATACTATTTTTAGTGTTAATTTCTGTTCCCAGATAGTTAAAACAATAATCTTAAATTTACATGTACCTATTTTAAAAATATTTTATCAATGAGCATTATTATTGGTTAATGATATATTAGTTATTTAGACAACTAGTTATATAACCTAATTTTGTAAAGTGTTGTCTTCAATATTTATCTATGTTCAGAGTTGTATATTTAGTACATTTAATGAAATTTATTGCGTAAACAATATGTAATGTGGGCTTTGAAAGAAAAAAAGACAAGATAAATCAACAATTGAAATTATTTTACATTTTGTTGAACCCGTATTTTATGTTTTGACAGTGTCTTATGTTTTATTAAAATATAAAGTATAGGCTTTTTTTGCCTAGTAACTATGAATTAAAGTGTCAATGATTGTTATAATAGTAGATAAATTATATATTTTATTCATTATTATGCATATACAATTACTTGTTGCCTTTTCTTAATCAATTAGAGTTTCTTTCGTTGCTGCTTGAGTTCTGCCTGTTATAATAATATTATCTGCATTAGCCACCATTTGACCAACTTATAAAAAATAGTTCTGTCATTTAATTGCCAGAATTATATATAACCTTCTTTAAATCTATATTGAAAAGAAGGCTACACTGAAAAGAAGACAAGCTAAGATATCTCCTTGTCTTATGTATCTTTCGGACATGGAATGTACGGTACGAAAAGATAAGATTGGAACATAGTATACAGGGTGAACGGTAATTACACCGACAAACTTCAGGGACAGTTTCCTGAGTGGAAATGAAGGGAAAAAATGTCCTATAAACATGTGACCGGAAATGAAAGATGTGCTACAACGACAACAAATCGTCCAGGCACACAGTACATAGCATAATCACATCCACGTCACAACAGATGTTCAAAGTGGCCTCCATGGGACGCTATGCACGCGTTCACACGTTCGTATCATGGATTGCCTCACTTTTTACATGTTCCGGCCTCTCTCCGAATAGTGTCACTGGCGACGTGGACACGCTTGTTGAAGGGTTTGCACATCAGTAACTGGTTCGGCATACACAATACTTTTCAGATGCCCCCAGAGGTAAAAATCCAGGGGGTTTAAGTCCGTGATCTAGCAGGCTGTGCAACAGGGCCGAGAGAATGTCATTCGTCAGTGCCATCTACCGTGGCAACGATGCATTCATGGATACTTTTCATAGGACACTTTTTCCACTTTTTTACAGTCAGGAATCAGTCCCTGAAGTTTGTTGGTGTAATTAAAACTCACTCTGTATACTCGTACTACTACAGTCATTAAGTTCTGAGACTTTGCGCTTGGAGGGTAGGCACCCTAATTCTTGACTGTAGAGGGTGGAATCATTTAATAAGGCCTGTCATTATAATAAGAGCTCCAATAGCTCCTGTTAAAGGTCAAATCCACAAGAAACTGGATGTCTCGCAAGATGCCGATAATTAAGCGTGCACTTAAACAGAACCACATTCCCATTCAAAATGTCGCATTTGGCAGGTATGCACGTTTGCCAACAGTGGCACGAGGTATAGTTGCTGCAAGCACCACTGAAAGATGTGCACCACTGAAAGATGTTGGCAGGAAGGTTCCGTATGGCTTCTCTTATGGCAGTAATGACCTCTTCAGAAGAATTAAATCTACGTCTATGTAGGATTGCTTTCATGCGAGGAAAGAGAAAAAAAATTCTATGGTGCGAGATCAGTTGAATACGGAGGGTATGTCAAAACTGTCACTTGTTGCTTTGCAAGTTCCTCTTGGACAAGGATAGAACGATATGCGGGGTGAGTTGTCGTGTAGCAACAGCCAATTCTTTGTACGCCAAATCTCAGGTTGTTTACGGCGAATTGAATCACGTAAACGGCCAAGGATCTGTTTGTATCGGGGTTTGTTCACAGTTGCACCTTCTGGGATGAATTCTATGTGAACAATTCCATTTAAACAAAAAAACACAGTTCAAGCATCACCTTGCCTTTTGACCTGTCTTTTCGCGGTTTTTTCTGTCAGGGTGATAATGGCGTTTTACAGACGGCGGATTGTCGTTTCAGTTGCGGATCGTAAAGAAAACACCATGTTTCGTCTCCAGTTGTTATCCTGTTGAGAAACTTCGGATCATCGTCAGCACTATTGATGAGGTCACCCAAATCGTCATGTGATCATCACATTGGTCTTGCGACAGGATTCCTGGCACACAGGTCATCAGACAGAATTTTGTAACAAGTACCATGGCTGACCCCTAGCACTGCTGCCAGATCGTCTACTGATTGGGAGCGGTTAGAACGCTCCAACCTTACAACTTCTTCGATATTGCGTTTAGTTCGAATTGTTTGTGGGCGACCAGTACGCACATAATCTTCCAAATTCTCTTCTTTGCAAAAAACGCCGGTGCCACCTAAATACAACAATACGACTCAATACGTACTCACCGTGAACTTGCTGCACATTTGAAACGTTTCAGCAGCGGTTTTGCCTAATTTCTGACAGACCTCGATGTTTGCCCATTGCTCAAACTGTGAATCCGAGTTCCGACGTGCGCATTCATATCACCGTCAGAAAAAATAAACGTAGTTCTGCTTGCAGTGCAATGCACTCAACTGTCTCTTTCTGGGATGAGAAACTAACTAACAAGGTACCGTACCACGGCGCCAGCAATGCGCTATAGTGCACCGCAGCGCCACTACACGCTTAGTCTAAAAACTTAATGACTGTACCACTTATATATTTCATCTTTCTTCCACTTACATACAGTTAAATAATATATATATACTACCTGTATTGCAATCTTAACTTTAGTGTATAAAATTATTATACCATCATGATTACCTGCATTTCTAATGCAATCATTTCGCTCGAGTCTGTAACCTTTCATACACTGACACTTATTTTTACCACATTCCGTATGATTTCCTATACATTGCTGGTTTCTTGACAGTGCTCATTCAATGTAACCCCTGAAAACAACGACATTCATTAATGAAAAAAAAAAAATAATTTTAGCAGATTCCAAATGAATGAGGCTATTAAGGTGTTTCCACAAAAAATTAAAAATGTTTACAGATCTTCACCAATCCTATCTAATAGACATCGAAAATGACCATGACGTAAATTTATATGTGGAAGGGTAATATGGCATAGTGGCGTCATTTTTTACCAAAATGAGTAAAGTACACGGTTGTAAAGAAGAAACTGCATATATTTAACATATGTATTGGAAGCATTGACAATGTCGCGCAAAAGCGGACGAAACCAGGTCTGCATAAAAATCAAGAAATGAGGCGAGTCAAAATAACTAACTCATAATAATTAAAAGAAATTGCATCCTGTATTTCAGATCAACAGTTAATACCATCAATGAATGAAAGAACGGATGAATGAGTCACTTCTTATATTACCCCACATTTCATGTTTTTTTAAACATGGGAACTGCAGTTTTCAGGAGCACATCCTTTTCATTTTCAACCAAGATTATGACTCTTAATAAACTTCCCATATTTAAGTATGAGTTAATACCATTACTTAGGATAATAAACATCTCCATGATTATCAATTTTATTTTTTGTACACTGACAAATAAAATGTTATTTTTCCCAAAATTAAAACAAAATACTTGCACCACTCTGCCAAATGCTCCTCATATATATGTTAACACTCTGGCAGCGCCAATTTTTGTTTTAACAAAGCCAAACTTAGCATATAGCAGTCAATTTAAAGTAGTAATGTTGAGTTATTTAACCAGCAAAATCAAATTATTAGGTGTAGGAGTTCACCTCAAACGAAAATTTAAAAATCGCTCTAGCGATCGCAATTTTTATCTTTCGCAACGAAACTGAGCATATGCTACTAAATAAAATGAGAAAGGTATTCTCCAAAAATCAACAAAATCTGACCATTAAAAGTTATGGTTTACCTTAAACCCAAAATTAAAGATTTGCTTCAACAACCGCCATGTTTGATTCATCACAATGTATTGCATACAGTTTAATAACCCTTAAATTGGCAATGTATCATATAAGATATATTGTTTAATTTATTTAATATTTTTAATAAAGTGTTGATAAAATGAATCAGTAGATATTTACAATATGTAAAAGGTAATAACTTAATGGTTATATGCATGATTCTTTTTCTCTGCAGTTCAACACTATAAATAAGCTTGTATCAGAAATTGAGTTTCTTCAATTTAACAAAAGAAATCTACATTCCATAAACCAGAAAAATTGTAACATAAATTCAACTTGCTGAGAAATTCATTTAGTTTACACAGTAATTGACTTTTTTACTGAAGTATTACTATGAAGTGAGCATCTGTATCAAAATCAACGTTATTCCCATTTGCATTAATTTAAGGGATAAATTAGTCTTATCAAAAAAGATACGCTACTTCGTAAAACTCCTAGCACTAATAATTATATCTGAGATTAAATAAACAATTCCTGCATTAATAAATAAGTTTGGTCTGCCTTCATCTATCCTCATAACTCGCTGTTTCTTGTAAGACATATGTTTCAAACCTTTTTAGCTTCATCATCTTTAAGTTGTTGGCCCTGGATCTCGACTCTTGTCCCCTCTTTTTGTTGCCCAATGAACTTGCTTATTAAGTTTCACTCTCCGGGAATTTCGAAATTAATTATTCACTCCTCGTTCTTATGTATGTAGTTTTTTTCCCATATGGTGAGTTCATTTGTGTTTTCTGTTTTAATAATTTTGTGTTTACATCTATTTGTGTTTTTTCTGACCAAATATGATCAGCTATTGCAGATTTTTTTATTTCTCCTTTTTCCATTATGTGTTCCTTGGATCTAATGGTTCAATTTGTCTTTCTTTGTATATGTATATCTTATCACAATCTGCATATTTCATTTAGTTTATTCTTGATTTTTTGCCATCATCAATCTTTTAATTTATCTATTAATTTATTTATTGAGTAGAACCTCATAATGTTACTTACTATTGCATTTTCATAATTCCTGCATTACTTCATAACATTTTATTAAATTTAGTTTATTTTTTCATAATTTATAACTGGAGGACAGATCCCTATAACAAGACATATTTTGTATTAGTCATATATCTTTATAGACAAAAATGAGTGTGAGTCTGTCTGTTTGAATGTCTTTCCGTCCTTCATGGAGTCAAAAGCAACTTGATAAATTTCAAAGAGTTTTTTTTCATTATTTAAATAATTTTTTGAGGCAATTAACATATATACATATTATCATACATAATATAAGGCATCGGTGAACTAAAGAAGTAGCTTTTTGGACATTTAAATTGTTTATGTTGCCTAACATACTTATTTACTCACTGGCACTATCGAAACCGTAGGTTCATGACCAGGCGGACATAAGCTCTCCATACATTCCATAAACCAGCAAAATTGTAACATAGATTTGCTGAGGAATTCACTTAGTTTACACGGTAATGGACTTTTTTTACTGAAGTACAGTTACTATGCAGTGAGCATACGCCAAATTAATTACACAGAATTGGATATCTCAAAAAAAAATCTACAAAAGTCTGTGAGAGTATATGTCTATCCTTTACAGATAATTCACATTAATAATTTTTTACTTTCAGCCATTGATGCTAAGAAGTTCCGGATAAGTAGATTCCTGGGCAATGTCAGGTATTCATCATGGAGTATCTAAAATAACTACGATATAAATTTATGATAATTTTTATTTTTCAACTAAACATAACACATTTAATTCGTTTAGGTGTAGTATTAGCTAGTCAAATATAGAACAAGTAAAAAGTATATTAATTTTTTCTGGTGATATTCTAAAGGAGGGCTGTTGAAACTTGATTTTATTTTATTATAATACTTACGTTTTAAACAAGTTTTTGATGAATTTGATTCAACATATTTGTTTCTACATTGACAGATTCCATGATCACAATGTGCAGTATTTGTATCACATTCATTTGACATGTTACATGGTGCCCCGGGATCTGAAACAGATCATAAACATTAAAATGTAGATCTGAAACTTACAAACTTACAACTCTAACTAACTAATTCACTGGCACTATCAAACTCAAAGCTTTATTGCCATATAAACAGAAGTTTAAAGAAGAGAATTTAATCCTGAAATACACATATTGTTTATTGACTAAGAGAAGGATTTTGATAAAATTATACGCTCTAAATTATGGGTTATATTTAAAAATAAAGGATATCCACCTGATCTATTAAAGCTATAAAAAGTTTGTCTGAAATATAAAATTCGTATAGATAAGAAGGTCCTGTGGAGAAACTTACATAGAAATCAACAATGGACTTCGACAAGGTTGCCCTCTTTTGCCAATACTTTTTAATATATATTTAGACGATGTTATTAGTACTTGGCAAACTCTTTTAGATGAACATTTTATGATAAACGGTTTAAAAATGAACTGTCTTTTATTCGCAGATGACCAGATCATTGTAGCTTCCTCAGCATTTATTGGAGCTCAGAATAAAAGGACGAAAATTGTAATTGGAGCAAACATCATTGAACAAGTAACTCGTCTTAATTATATGGGATGCATGATATTGTACCTGCAAAATTCGGATATGGGGGAAAAATTGGGGAAATTGCAACAGATATGCGGTTCAATAAGAGCATATTTGTGAAATAAGACCAGAAGGGAAACTCAATTGAAATTTACAAAATAGTAGCCATTCCAACGTTAACATAAAGATCTGAGACTTGGCTTTAACAATCTCTGACAAACATAAAATTGAGACAGTAGAAATGAGATTACTGATATCCGTTGCAGGTGTATCTTTAAGAGATCAAAAGAGAAGTCAAGATATCTGAGATGAATTACAATATATAATATAAACGAGAGAAATATACATAAATAAATTTAATTGGTTTGAACATGTACAAAGAATGTAAAATATTCGTTTATCAAAACAGATGCTTCATTATAAACCTCGAGGCCGAAGAAGTGCCGGAAGACAAAACGACATTGGAAAGACGACCTGTAGCGTATTGTGCATCAGGGAGGGGAACGAGCCAACAGGCCCATACCTTGAAGATGATGATGATGGGTGATGATGGTTATGATGATGATGAATATAAAGTTTTCCCTACATCCCTACCATCGTCATCATAAGTGGCATGACAACTTAATATGGGCCTTGGACTTATTAAGAAGCTCTTGTCAAATCTGTTTTTTTTTGTCTTTTACTTCCTCTTTCCAGTCTTTTATTTCCAGAGTCGTGACATCCTTGATTATTCCATCCTCTCATCTTGACTTACGTCTTATCACTTTCCTAGTTAAGTTGCCAAGTATTTATCATAAACTTTTTCGGTAATTCTGAATCATTAATGCATATAGCATACTAATCTACTCGTTTAAATATATGTCATCATATCCTATTCATTATATCTTAATATATAAAAATTACGTGTCACGTTGTTTGTCCGCGATGGAATCCTAAACTACTGAACCGATTTTAATAAAATTTTGCACACTGTGTGAAGTTTGATCCAACTTGAGACTTAGGGTAGTTTATAACTAAATTTATAGTCGCATTATTTTTTATTGCAAATTATTTGTTTATTATTTAACAAAGAGTTATAATTATCTGTGAGTTCCATACGATTCTAACAGATGGCCGTGTAAGGTAATTGGTTTATTATTTAACCAGGTGGCTGTGCTTTTTGTTGCAACCGCGAATTTCAATTGAATTACAAATATTGATTATTTCATAATTTAAGTGTGTTTGTGTTTATTTTATTTTCAATATATTGATAATAATATTAATTTCGTGTGTAAGTATTAGTTTTAAGTAATCTGGCTGAAAGACAGCAACTTAATTTAAATTTAACTGGACCGAGAAGGGACATTGAACAATATGGCGAATCAGTTCTAGAGACCATGAATGATAAGATATCAAGTGAATTTCCGCAAATTGGTATAGGCCTATGTGACATAAATCTTACATTTAAGAAGAATGTCAATTTAAAAACATATGAAGGTCCTAAGGAACGGAATAACAGAACTGTAAGTAAGTCTGTTAGTTATAATAATATGCCTAATATTACAGAAACAATCTCCATGCCTCAATTAAATGAAAAACAAGATGACTATAATATATCACAAGATGATATTACTATACAGAGACTTCTTGATGATGATGAGATGATCCAAACTGCCAACAAGTTCGTAGAAAAAAACGAAAGTATAATGAAATCAGCAAGCCTCCTCAAAATATTCCATCAATAAATGTATATAATCCTTATGATACACTTATGGATGATACTGAGAATGCAGACAACATAAATTCATCTCAATCAACAAAACCACTTCCACATAAACCACCACCCATATTTATACCGGGTGTAGTTAACGTACCAGAACTAAAAAAATGTGTAAAACAAAAACTTTCTGATTTAGATTTCTCACTTAGTTTACTACAACATAATTTAACGTATACCTTAGCCACAGCAACGCGTGGCCGGGACTTCTATATATATATATATATATATATATATATAGTATATAAAAAACAAAGTCGGATTAGTTACACTATTTATAACTCAAGAACGGCTGGACCGATTTTTATGATCTTTGATTTGTTGGATTTGTTTCCGCCCCGAATAGCAGATAAACTATTAAAACATCGGAAAAATTAACGTAAAAATATTTTAAAGGCGATACGACGTTCGCCGGGCCAGCTAGTATATATATAATCGAATATGTACGTATGTTTTTCCTTTATAGACTTCTAAACTGTTCAACCTACCCTCGTGAAAATTTGTATGTACAGGATTTCAGATACGGCAAGTGTTTATCCGTTATCTATTATGTTCTAAAATCATTAGGTGTAGGAGTTCACCTGAAACGAAATTTTAAAAATCGCTCTAGCAATCGCAATTTTCGATGTTTCACAACAAAACTCGGAATATCGTATTAAAGTAAACCGAGGTATGTATTTTCCAAAATCAGTGAAATCCAACCGTTAGGAGTGGGGTTTTGCCTGAAATTTGAAATTAAAAATTTACTCTAGTAACCGCCATATTTGGTTTGTATCAATGTATACCATATATTTAATTAACCCTCAATATTTAATTTATTAAAGCATAGAAGCGCACGCCGGGTATTAGCTAGTATTCATATAATTAATTTCTGACAATGTTCACTTACTCATTATGGGTACAAAAATCTATAAAACAGTTTCATAAATAAATAAATAAATTTCCCTACGATTAACTCCACATCTCTGAATGCCCATGCAATATACTTTGTCCAATAATTACAATGCTTTGTATTACACTTATATAAAACAAGTAATTGCTGGATTTATTATATCATTTAATACTTACGACTAAGTTGACATATATCATTTCCTACATGTCTATATCCATTTCCACAAGAACATATTTCATATAAACACTGCACTTTTGTTGCATTTATTTCCACACAGTCTTCATCGAATTCACATGGTCCACCCAAATGAACTGAAAATAATAACAAAACAGTAATAATAATATAATAACAGTGATGATGGTAATGATGATTATGGTGTTGGTGATGATAAATAATAATCATAATAATGATAATAATAACATCGGAATAAAGATAATAATAATATTCTTCTTCTTCTTCCTATTCAAGATCTGAATCTTCTGGCCTGTTCCAAGATTAGAGGTTTGCATTTACTGTTTGCACCTTGCATATGAATGGCTATACCCCGACTTCTAATTGGGGTTTAAAAAAATAACTTGCCAAGGTAGATGACTAGAGAGCATTTTTTTAATACATTTATGCATTTTTCTTGATATTCTTGACTATGAACTTCGAAACTATGTGACAAGTTTGGGCAGATTAGGAGTCATGTTTGAATGTTTGATGTGTCGAAACAAGAAACACCATAACAGACTACATAACATTGTAAAACAGATTTCATTTTCATTAATTCATGACGAACATGATAGGTCCTATAATATAATGAAACTACACAAGGTTGACATGTTACATTAAGTAATCCAAGCCCAACATTGTTCTAATCTAATCTAATCCAGCTACCCAAATTCCGATATCCCCACTTACATTATTAATATGTTTACCATTCAAAAACGTAGAATAAGCATTTTGTTACGAACCTTTTTGCACATTTTGCAATTTATTTATAAAGGCTGTAGGCCATTGTTGAGCCATAAGCCTCTCCTTTGTAAGGAGTTACTAGACCAAGTTAATTTGTAGTTACCTTATTTGTCTATAGAGGTCTTGAAAGGTCATGCGGTCAACACACCGACTCAATTAGCAGGCAACTAAGGGTAATTACTAGGACATTGAGGTCGGTAAATTTTGCTTAGAGGCCTTTTATTCAGGCTTAAGGATCTTTTAGGAGCTGAGAATCTTCAGTCTCAGGACCCACAGCTTAATGTCCCTCCCAGAGGACTTTCTCCTTGGATTTTTCGGTCCTAAAAAATCCATCGACCCTAGCCGGGTTTGAACCCGCAATCCTTGGAACTAGAGGCAAGAAGCATAACCACTAGACCATCACAGCTGACACTTCTTGCTATCAATTATAATTTTTATATATTTTTTAAAAGATGGAAATGGAAAATCTACGTCAGAACTATAATGGATGATAGGAATTGGAAGAGGGAGATTGGAATGATAGAGATAAATGGAAACTGAAGACGGCAAACCTATAAGTGGGGGAAAGCCAAAGAAGAATATATTTTAATTTTTCTCAAATTTATAAGTTTTTGTTATGTGTACCTATCTTCTCTTAAAAATTCCATGGAATAACAAGTCGTGGTCTATCAGCCAGTTGATTGCCTCATGTCCTATTAGGAAAATGGACAGTCACAGTCGAAGAGTGATATATTGTCCTCCAACCACATAGCAGGCTTTCTCAACTTGCAGCCAACACTATTTATACTTCATAAATTCTTCATGATGCTGGGTAGGCACCACTCCCATAATGGTTGAAACTACATGATAAAATGTCTTCCTCCATGGAGGCTATAATCAGCATTTTCAGTAACTTTGCACTCATATTCTCAAACAAGGAAATAAATACTCTTCCAGGAAACCAGCAAACATAAGCAATGAATTCTATCCATACTTTTCAA